>JANCMA020032205.1:0-16668 GCA_024336925.2 Zoanthus solanderi
TAACCTGCGATGGATTAGTGTCCCGTCCAGGGGGAGTCAAAGACTCTCATCCGCTTAACACTACAGAAACCGGAGATGAGCGCCGGCTCCATGGGCCACTAGGCTCGCAAAGGATTCAGCTAGCTATTATATATATTACAAACACGCCTATATTCGTTTATGAAGTTGTGAAAATGGTGGCAGGCTTTTCTTTCCCTTCTTGCCGTATCTCCATGTGCTGCCTTTGTACTTCAAAGTTTAAATTTTTCTCAAACGTTTTGAGTATTGAAGTGTTACCCTTTATTCCTTTCTGATGCAATAAACTTGGAAATGGAAATCGTTGTTCCAACTGGCTCCCATTATCTAACGAAAGAAGATGAAGTAAGACTAAGAGTAGCCTGATGTTCAGACGGAGCCTGGGTCCTACCCTTCACTTCACAGCCTTGAAGTGAAGCGTAGGACCCAGGCCCCGTGCGAAGAATTGGCAAGACCAAGAGCAAAGAACAAGCTAAACATCCTCAGACTATAGTTACTCTTACCCAGGACCCTTTTCGGAACAGTTCGCAGTTGCTTTTCCAAAACTTGGCCTCTGATTAAAAAAATATATAAAAACCATTGTTTTTCCGACGTCAAAGCGCAAATAAGTGGATGAATTTTTTATATTTATATGTGAGACAGACACTTTAATCACAACATATTCCCCAAAATAATCACTATTTTCGTTATGTTAAAGTCGTAAAACATACAAAACATACATGTTTTACACCTAAGAGTTACGAGCTGGGAGCATCTCCACCCCAAAAAGGTGAGAGTCTTCCACTCCGGTGAGGGATGGGGAAGGGGGTAGCTGAAAGCTAGAGATGTAAACTGTACATGTAGTGTAAGCAGATATCACTTACAACTTTTAAACGGGGATGCAGTTGGCGTAGTCGGTAAGATTTCCATCTTCCTGCCGCATGGATCCCGATTCGGACCCAACGTCAAAAGTGTAACTAAGTGGACGAGTTTTTTTATATTTATGTGAGACATCGACTCTAATCACAAAACATTCCCCAAAATAATTATCATTTTCATTATATTAAAGTCGCAAAACATACTCTCCTTAAACTGACCCAGCAAACGCTCCGCTAAACAGCAGCAAAACATTATCAGTTCCTTTCAGTTTTGGTTTTTAGAAACTCATTATTTTAAATCATTGGTAATATTACGACAGCTCTATATTACTGTAGAGGCATATCGATAACTATACTCAATCGTTATATCATTGTCTTTAAAAAAGAGTGTTTCTATTATTCAACGCAGGTTCTTCAAAAGATTGCCTGTTGGACAGATAAAAGGCAACGCAAGAGATTTACGTCTCGCTCAACAGAAGAGACTCAACAGAATGATTATAGTAGCCATCTTGGCTTTCTTACTAAGTTGGTCTCCATATTGTACTGTGTGCTTGATCTCGAACTTCAAAGGGACTCAGGTGATCCATTCAAACTTCTTGTCGTGTATTCCACCATTGTTGGCAAAGAGTTCAGTTTTATACAATCCCATGATAGTTATCTATTTTAACAAATCTTTTCGTACAACTTTAAAGCGCATTATCTTACAGGGACTTAGTTTCCTTTCCAATGCCTCTTGCTGCCATAGAAGAGAACAACTCCAGTTACAAAATGCAAATTCTGAGAACATTTTGTTCTCGTTACAAAATATTGGAGCAAACACTATTGTTTGTATTGCAGCCAAAGATAGAAAGATAGAAAAAGTCAAAGAGCTGGAAGAAGCAATAAATGCCATCCAACAAATGGCTGACTCACTAAGGACTCCGGATTTCCAAAAAGATTTGCATAACTCAGACGTTGATATCAGTAAACGCTACAACGCTTCAGGACCACCTAGATCAACGGGGAACAAACTTTCAAACAATGCCAATCCCTGGAGAAACCATAAACCAGCTGTGAAAACCAAAAACTTTCGAAACACCTTTTGGGTGTAAACAAGTATCTTCTAACAAAGTACCTTAACACCATGTGTAATGAAAGACTTAAAGTAAGGGAATTGTGAGGAAAGTTTTAAAAATTGCAAGAAAAATAATTTAGTGAAAATATATCAAGGCCGTTGATCGCTGAAACACATTTTCGAAAGCAACGTTATAACAAGATTTCAGTAAATAGTAAACCAGATCAGATCTACCCTTTTATAACCATTAATACCAAGGCAAATGTGGGACAATGCAATTTGCAGCAATTTTTTTATTTGCAGCATTTTTTCTTTAGTTGAAGCAGTTTTTTTTTTAATGTAGAGGGTGCAGTGTTTAATTTGAAGCGGTCTTTTTTTATGTAGTGACCCTTGTGGGCCACGGTAGTTTTCTAATGCATCAAGGAGAAAATAATTCAGTATAACATTTTTTGGCATAAATTGTTTTAGCATTGTTGTTTCTTAGTTTTATTTCTGCTAGACTAGTTATACCTTGGAAATTAATTGTTTTATGTCGAAGTGCGTATATTTGAGATTCAAAAATGTAGATATTAAAGCGATTCTCTCTTCTTTATTTTGTAAAAATTATTACAAAGAGGATAAGTCAAATCTTTATAGCACTACCTCGTACCCAGGCACATTTTACGGCAGTGAAATGAGCCTTGGTACGAGATTGCATTTGCACTTTACTGTGGGCTCATGCAGAAAAGTTGCCTCTGACACCTTAGGAGCAGGCGTGTAGCACAGTTGATAAGTGCGCTGCCTTCTGTCCTGGAGGTCCCCAGTTCGATTCTCAGTGACTCCAACGTCTGTTCCAATTTTTCTCTGATCTGTGTAGCTGTAGCTTTAAATACCCATAAAATGGAGCACTGACAGAGGGAGGGGGTAAAGGTCGCACTGTCGTCTTCCACTGTTTAAAGTTCTATGAACTGACGGAACTACCGATGTTAAATAAAGAAACCTTTACCTTTATCAAAAATTAAACGCTGTTTTTTTTTTAAAAATGATTGCTTCATTAGGATTTTTTAATGTTCAGGGTCCAGTTCCGCTTACCCTGTTTGGCAGAGGTTTTTGCTACCTCTAAAGAGAAGGAAAGCACGGATCAGCTCCATAATCTATCGAGCTTGCGCGAACTTTAACGTCATCCAATGGCATGATGGTAACGAAGGCTCAAACTCTAGATCTGTCAGCTGATAGAATCAACTGGCTCAGAAGTAGCCAGCGGTTGTTTTACATTAGGACATATGTTATAAATTCAAAATAGTTATAACAGATTTTAAACCAGTTTTGAGTTAATTTATTCGTCCAATGTTTTGGAGTCGAGCAGATCTGTGCAGAGGTTTCGTTTCCTTCTCTTTAGAAGGGAAAAAAACTCTGCCAGGCAGGATACATTCCGCTTCGTGTATTAAGGAGACTGATTGCTAAAAGTAACTTATTTTTGTTTGAATCTATTATTGTTGTTGATTAACTCTGTGATTATATATATTTTTTTAATTTAAGTCAAATTACATTGAGAAAATTAAATGTAGAAACGAAGAAAAGTCTGGTACCGTGGTTGCTATTGAGGTTGTCAGCGGTATGGTATGACGTAGGTTACAATATTTAGAGCTTAAATATGGTAGTGTGCTTCGCCAATCTTGATATTTTTGAGCAATCTATGTCTTGCGAAGTTTTTAATTTTTATATCAGCCAAAAGTGGTACAGTAACCATGTTTTTTCTCGTTTTAATCATTCTAGAATCATAACCTATGTCAAAAACAACCGCTGACAGCACATATTGAGCCACCGATCAAATCTTGTTAATTTGTTACAAAACATCAAATTTTTCTGAATTGCTCGGCTAACAGCTTAAAAAAACTTCATATAGTTGTTCTACTATGGCTAAATGCTCAAACGACGAAAAGTCAATTTTAGGGTTCAGTTCTCCACTAAAAAACAGAAGAGTCCAGCTTTACATTTTGATGTCATGGTTTTTACAAAAAAATGTACACTTCTTCTAACATCCTTACCGCAAAAATGTAAAGATAATTTTTAAATTGAAGCTTGGAATCTTTGAAAAGGTATATCACCGTCAATATAAGAAATCATTCTAGCCAATCAAAAACCATTTTCAACTCAACTAGTCTTAAAGCAAATAAGAAACGCCATCAGTTTAAACAGTCAGTAATGCGTGCAATTAATGCATACTGGTCATCAATCTTGCAGTTGTATTTTCTTATAGGGATATTTTTGTAGAAACAATGTTTTAATAGTTTTAGATCCAAGTTAATAATTATGTTTTTTTAAACTTTCAAGACAAGATTATTATCCATCATTTTTGCGACGAAAAAGTGTAACAATGGAAAGTCGTTTCATATAATCATATCACTGCTCATCTAATCGATTAAAAGTTGCTGAGAAATATTGAATCAAGTCTAAATCGTTCTTAGTTTTAGCCAATCATGTTTGTTGAATGAAGCAGAGCGAGTCACCCCACGAGCATCCACAAGATACCTTTGATTTTGTTCGTTCTCCGCTGACCTATATATAGTATATATGCTAGGTTGAGGAAAAACCTTACGTAAATACATTTTAGAAGTCTTCCTTTAACTCAGAATCTAGTTCAAGTTCAGCGCACACAATGAGATTTTTGTCTCGCGAGCCAAAAGATATCGAACATGTTTGATTTTCAAATTAAGGTTGCAAGAGACAAAACTTCTATCAATGAAATTCACGCGTACAAGGCGAGCGAAGTGCTAAGCAAACGGGCGCGAATAACATTTTAGTCAGGAGATAGCTCTCATGTGCTGCAGGCTTTAAAATCCAATTTCATCGTCCAATTTTGATTCAGGTTTATCCCCGTAAACGGGGGTAACCGTATTTACCCCACTCTAACGGCAATCTCTCCAACTCCCACTCTCCATCTCACTCGATTCAAGGCATCCTCCTTCTCCAAACCAACACTCTTGCCCTCCTTCTCCACATGCGTCTTCCACGTCTTCTTTGGTCGTCCTCGTATCCTCTTGCCCTTCACTTCAACCTCCAACGCTTTTCTCAAAATATGCCCATCATCCCTCCTCAACACATGTTCGTACCATCTTACTCCATTCGCCTTTACCATCTGAACCTTAGAATTGCTAAAATAAAAAGTGGATGAGATTTGAGTTTTAAACATTTTCAGTGATTCTTGTTATTTTGTTTTTTACAGGTTACCAAAGTTGAGCCAATGGATGAAAACCACATGAGAAAGAGAAACAAGTTGTCGTGATAAAATAACAGCTGAATCTGAGTCTTTAAAAGGAAATTATTGCGAAGAATTCTGTACAGAACCAATTGTTAAGCAGGGAAATACGGGCAAAATATCTAATGAAGGGAGCACGAACTATAGCTTTTTAGATTTCTTTTTCCTGCTATAAAAACAATGTTTTTTACTCAGAAGTGTAACATTAAATGAAATAGTTTGATGTTATACGTTAAGGGGTGTGTCCTTTTTCGGTAGCTTTATTTAGTTGCGCTTTCCATCCTCAACATTCGCTCTAGTTTTGTTGAGTGGGTTATGCTTGTGTAGATCGCGTAACGTAAAAGCTCAAAAAAAAAAAAAAAATGGAAATGAACATCTTGCTGCTGAAACAGTTGCCAAGCGAGCCTTTTCTCCCCAAAAAACACTAAACTCCTTAACTTACTCCAAGTCACTTTTAGGATTATGACCAACTGGTTGAACAGTCACAATGAATAACATCAATCATTTCTGTTATTCAAGACAAACAAAATTAAATGAGTGGTCACTTTATCAACCGGTTCAAAAGTTGGAATGAATAACATCAATCATTTCTACTCTTCAAGACAGACAAAATGAATGGTCATTTTATAGGGTTTCAACTGGTACAAAACGCAGCATAGATAACACTAATCGTTTCTATAAACTTCAAGACAAGTCAGATAAACAAGAATAAATGGCCACTTTATCGGGTTTCATGAACTTGTTCAAAGGATAAAATAAACAACAACAATCATTTCCACTTTTGAAAGCAAACAATATTAAAGGTTTCAATGAGTAACATTAACAATTTCTACTTGAAATTAAAGGTGATTCTAAAGGGTTTCATCATGCAACTGGTTCCAAAGATTAAATATTCTTTGACTTTGTGAAGGTAACTTTAGCTTAACACGGATTAAACAAGTAAAAATATTATCCTGTATATATGTAAAATTACATTCAAAAAAGCATTTAATATTTTTGTCTTTGGTATATTTTATATGCATCAATAGTATTACAACCTTTTATTTTATTTCTGATTTTTTCTTATTTTTCATAAACTTTAAAGTAGTATCTCCAGCCAAGTTAGAGTACAATAGCGAACGCAATGTTTAATTCTCTATATAATGCTATTGTTTTTTTATTGTTTTTGTTTTTGTTGTTTTTGGTATTTGTTAAAAACTGTTAGATGTGGGGTCAAACGCCACTCTTGCCGCGGGTTAAAAAAAACTTCCGGCCTACCTACTCTTAATCAATGTGTTGGACGTAGCATCAGTAACGCCTAGTTTTTTAGGTTTTTTTTACGAGTAGGTGACTACTTTTCTTAGAAATTATAAACGAACAACTTTAAGTCGTTACATGACCATAGGGATTGACTTAAGCAGGGTGTAACTGTAAGATATAGTCAATAAGTATGGCTAGACTGGCATTCACTCTGACTAAAGACTACAGTCAGAAGCGTCAATAAACATTCTTTACTTCCACCACCACGATTTAATTAAAAACATAAAACTTTACCAAATTGAGAATAGCTAAACTTGAACTTTGAATATTTCAAATTGTTACAAGTTAAATACTGAATAGATTGAATAAAATGGTTTAGTTTGATTCGACTTGCTTTGCAACTGGTGAATGGACAAATAACCCTCTTTCTACTACACGTAAGGAAAATAACATGAATGAGCTTCGCCGCTGTACATGTGTGCGCATGCGCAATTGCAAAGAAAAAAGCTGGGGTTCGAGCCCGTGACCTCTGCTTACCGGTGCAGCACTCTAATCAACTGAGCTATGAAGACGCAACTTAGAGAGCAGGTGATTTTTGTGAGTCCATCTATGCTACTTCGGAGACTGAGCACCTAGGTGTAAACATGGATGTAATATAATGATCTTTGCGTTTATGTACTCAATTTAAGCAGCTGCGAAAGAATTGCCAGAAAAAACTGGATTTGGTGCCGTGACCTATACGGGCTCTCTAACCAGCTGAGCTATAAAGCAACAACTTAGGAGAGCAGGTGATAAATACCGCGCGTTACAAATTCGCTCTGAAAGAGAGAAATATAATGTAGTCTCCTTACATTAGCCCCCCCCTTCTTAACTTGGTCAATTCGGTAGATTGGATCAAGGCAATACTGCGACAGGAGGGTCTATTCTGTTTAAAATACAAGTGGAAATAAAGGGAAAGGTTTCCGTAGTCATTTTGTTGTATGAGTAAGGAAAATTTAAAGTAACTTTAAAGTGTAATTGTACTTGATTTCATTTACTCAAGCTGCAGGATTGGGTAAATTTACTTTCATTACAGGCGCGAAGTTTGTTCGTTGAAATGTCACAAAATCCTCGCGTGTAATAAATAGAAAACCAAAAACAAGTAGTTTTAGTTTTAACGATGTTCAGCTTTTCGAGGGAACACCGTCTATTGTCGGTAGTTAATTCTATTCAATTCTATTAATTCTAGACTCGATGAGGTTGTGAGATCAGTTTCTTAATTAAAGCAAGTCTTGAGTACTCCCAGAAAGATATAGAAGCTTGAAGCCGTTGGAACTAATGCGAGATGATTCCCGTAAAATAGTCGACTATATTGCCTCAGGTGTAAAGGCCCAGCAGTAGAAGACAGTGTAACTCAAGAATCAATCGAGACGCAACAACATGGTAAATGGTATTAAGGAACCTGACAGGGAGACGTGGCATTAATAGTTAGAATGGCGGCTCAGGAGAAACTAGTGATGGAGATTGCTATAAAATAGGGGCATCGCGTCGAGAAACGAGGCGGTAAGGGGAAGAAGAAAGACTCAATGACCATCTTATGTAGGTTACGTAACTGGAAACAAAGAGAAGAGGTTATCCGTAGATCCCGAAGGAAAACGCCGGAAGGTCTGTTCATTTCTGAAAATTTGGCTTTCGAGACGCTCCAAAAGAGCTCGAGAGAGACGTTGATACCTACGCTCAAGGCAGCTAAGGTAGAAGGAAAAATAACTTATTTTTGTTTATAATTTGCGAACCATGGAATTAGTTCAATGTCACTTACAGACATCGTTGCCTTTTGCTCATTTAGACCATGATGAACTTCGGCTGGCTTTGTTTAAAATGCAAATGGCGGATCAATCCGTTATGACCCTCAAAGGTTAGCGAGTTTAAATCCATTTTTATACGAAACCTTTAAAACTTTAGCCTCTGTAAAGACAACGATCCTGATTCCAATTTTTATTTAGATTTCTTTCACTGTGAATACTAAACTGAAGACAGTTTTAATAACTTGCTAGCCGAGGGGAAAAAACGTCATAATTTTAATCATAATCTCAATTCTCTTTTAACCCAAGAAGCCTCAAGGTTTGGGGAGGAAGGTGGGTCGAACGGATTCCCCCCTCCTCGATATTTTTGGCCTCAAATCTGAACGTCTTGACCAGTTGCCAAAAGGTTTGGCACAACTGTTCCTTGATAATGAATACATGTTTTGACATTAATCAGGTGACGTTATCAATGATGACGTCAACGCAGAAAGTTGGATTTTTATAAATCTTTTCTAGACGTTTTAACAAAAATTAAAAAATAATCGTTACTTTTCATTTTCTTTCCAGTGCTTTGCATTTTAATCACAGAAAACGGTATTTCCTATCCATTTCCTATCCATTTTGGACAAAATCTCGAAAATCAAAAATTAATCCAAGATGGCGGCCATCATCATTTTATAAGCCTTGGTCACCATGGTAACAAGATCATTGTCACGTGATTAGTATTAAATGAAAGTTCGAAGTCCAATTAACATTCATGTCAAATCTCAAGTGGATCGGTCCACGCATAACAAAAATCTTGGGGAGGGGTTGAGGCTATACGTTTGGCTAAAAGGCTTGAGGCTTGAATGGTTAAAATGTCAATCCTAATCTCAGCTCCTTTAGTAATAGTAGTAATCTTTCTTTGTATCAAAACTAAAATAGATATTTTTTCTGATTTCCTGGGAAGACTTGAAATCAAATTTCTAGTTATTGGTATCTCAGAAACTTGGCTTGATGACTCTTTTCATTGTGTTGACATTCCAGGCTACAATTTTTTATATAATATTATTTCTTTTGTTTGGGACACCAACATGGCCGCCATGTCTACGTATACTGCCTTTTGTGCCTCTTGAAATTGAGCTATTTAATCTGAACTCTGAACTATTTAATCACAATAAACCTAAAATTGGAAAATAAATTTTTTAGTGGGATTCCCTACGCATTTACATGTAAATTTTTTACAGTTACTAGACCAAGTCTCCCAGTATTATTAGCAAAGGGAAATATTGAGTCTTATCACAATGTGGTTATTTTTATACATGTCTTTAAAAATACACGCACTCGTTTGGAACACAATTAACGAGAAATTTGAATAATGCAGAAAGCGAAACTGATTGCAATATGAATAATATATTTCCAGTTCATTGTGTGACCTGCAAGTGGGTGTATTTGAAAACAAACACGCATTGAAAATCTCTATCCCTTTCAATATACATTTTGAGTTCACTGCATTGCACGGCGCGATACATGACTTCAAACTTCAAACTTCAAATTTGTTTGAAATTAAAAAAGGCCCAAAAATTTGGACTATGTGTCAAACCAAATCACTCGAATGTATACACTAAGAAATGACAACTTTCGCTCAAGTTAAAGTTTAAACAATTCATTTTGATTCACATTCATTGGTTTGAAATTATTGGAGACTCAAGCCATGCGCTAAGCATCATGTGTAAACAAAATTACATAGGAGTGTGGCCTTGTCGATACAAATCAAAGTCACTTAACCTATTTTGACCAATAGCGCGCAGAGTTTATACAGTGAACGCAGGGTGCATATTAAGATTAGATGGATATAAATATTGACCAATCAAAGACCAAGCATTTGTCTCTAGCCAATGGTTTATCTCCCGCGTGATGCTAATTTAAATAGTAATTTATATGGACAATATAAAATAAATAACTTGTGAGTGGAGTGACTAACAAGAAAAAAAAACAGCTATACTGGCAAGATCAGCATGGACAGCAAATTAGTGGTTCCATTATGTACAGTTGAAGCTGAATATGAAGAGCACGTATTAAGCAGACAGTTTTCAAAATCCTGATCTGTTACTCGTGCAAATACTGTATTAATTACCTGTTATAGGCGGCCACCTCTATTAAGGGCCGCAGTTACCCTGTTTAAGTTCTTTGTTTGTCGTTTTTACCTGTACTGAGTGGATATACCTAAAAGAAGACTGATCCATATGTCATACCATGGGAGCAATTGATAAATAATAAAAAACTCACAAAAGAGGGAAAAAAATATCGAGCTCTGCTGAAGACACAGTTGAGTAAACTCAAGGCATGTTACATCAGGAAGGGAAATGAAGGGAGGGGCAAGGTCTTTAAACCGGCCTAATTTACCCAAGATTCAAGGCGTGTTTATGCAGAGTTCGGTAGTACCAAAAAATCCATAATACTGGTACTAGAGAGGTGAATATGTTTGAGGATATATTGAGGAGGCAAGCTCGCTTTGGAGACAGTTATGGGAGACGAGTTTGCTTTCCTCTATAATATACCCTCAAACATATTCCCCTCTCTAGTACCAATAACAATGACAATGACAATGACGATGACGATGATGATGATGATGATGATGATAATGATGATGATGATAATGATAATGATAGAATAGATAAAGTTCAGATTTTACATTAGGTAAGATTTAGTTGTGTCCTCGCTTCCTAAGTACGCGTTTCTTCTGCAGAGGGAGTAGGTCCTTTTGTGGATGGTTTTTATCAATCTTTGGTTTCTCCCAGATTTGTCTATCTCTGATAACGTTTACAAAATCTATAGATTTGAAGAAGATATTTGTTGTTATAAGCACATGCCCAGACTTCAATAGCATACTTGAAAATAAGTTTTTGCAAAGAGTAACCATAATATTTACAGACTCTCAAAATGTACAATTAGAGGTTCCTTTCTCAAGCACGTTTTCAAAATGAGTATCCCAATTGCATGGGTCTTCATTAAATGTCCCTCCAAGTAGTTTCAACTCATTCTTTCTCCTTATCCCTTCTATGGTCACTGGTAGCGGCTTCTTTGTTCTTTCCTTCACCACCATCTCAAAGGTCTTAATGATGTTTAACTTATTCATCTTATTCTTCTGAGCCCAATGCTTAATGTTAGCAATTACTAGGTTTACTAGATCTTCTGAGTAATCTGTAGATTTCACAGGTATGCTTAAGGTAATGTCATCTGCATACTTGATCAGCACGTTCACTGGACTCACAAACGTGATGTCATTTACCATAAGCGAGAATAAAATTGGGCACAGGACGGTCCCCTGAGGGAGACGGTCCCCTGAGGGACACCTCTATTGATGTTCAGATAACTGGTTACCACCCCGTCTACCACAACTCTCTGCTGCCGGCAACTTAGAAAGTTGATAATCCAGTTAATGACATAAGGGTTAATGTTATTGTAGGTTTTCAATTTGCTCAAAGAATCTCATTTGACACCATGTCAAACGCCTTACTGAAATCAAAAGAGAACACTCGAACAAAGTCTACAATTCTGTCCAACCAGTTCAGCCAGTGGTGTTGGCACTTGATGAGAGCCACAGTGGTATTAAGCCCCTCCTTGAAGGCAAAGGTCCGTACGAATTGAAGGGCCTTAGAATGGGGAGAAAGGTCTTGTTTCCACACAACTCGTTCAAAGCTTCTCATAACGATATCTGTTTGTGATATATAGGTCTTTAGTTAGTTGATTGCATTCATTGAGTGGTGATTCGTTTTCATGGGACGGGAGTAACATTGGCAAACTTCCATAAGGATGGGACAGTTTGATATCTCAGAGAATTTTTGAAAATATTAGTTATTACAGGAGCAAGGAAATCAGCATAATCGCGCCACAGCCAATAAGTAAACACATCAGGCCCTGGTGCAGTTCGTTTTTGGTGTAACAACAAATTTCTTACAAGATGCTCATCAACAGACAGAATTCGGGTTCCAGATGAAAGTTCAACGGGCACAGGGGCCTTCTTATGCATTTTCAGTGTTAATCGACTGAAAATATGAATTGATTTCATTTCGGGATAGCACAGAGGTTCCTTGGGCTTTCCGACCCGTGATCTTATTTGCTAACTACTTCCCATCACCTCTTCGCTCCCTTCCCAAATTTTGATCTCTCACTGCTGACTGCTTTCACTTGATTCATACGGATGAGTTTGTTAATCTTCTCCTGGGTAATCAAATTTTCCTCTTCTCTGCACCTGCATGCAGTTTTATTCCTGATGTAACAGAGGTGCTTAACCAGGGGGGACATAAAGGGCGGATCTCTAGAGGACATTTTAACCGATATAATTGAGAAACTGTTGTTGAACATAGCCCAAAGATATGAATTTAGCAGTTAAACACTTTCCTCGGGGTCTGTGAGAGAGCTGATAATGCTACAGTCAAAATGTTTCAGTTTGGTCTCCATGGTAATCTTATTGAGTTCTCTTCTGTAGCGGAAAGTGACATGTTTTCTCAGCCGCCTTGCCGGGACTGATGGTGTTATGGTGAAAGTTTATTAAAGATTAATCAGTTACTTCACAGACTGCAGGATCAAAAAGATCATAAATGCTAATGCTAATGATAAATACTTTATTTAACGTCAATTACGAAGGAAATGATTGCCCATTCTTCCTAGCCAGAGACTAATGTTTAATTGCTCGATGGCTCAAATCTTGGCGTGAAAGTCGAATTTGCAGAGGGAGGAAAACCGGAGTACCCGGAGAAAAATCCTCGGAGTCACACTGAGATCGACAAATCTCAGCCCACGTGCGGACTCGAACCCGGGTCGTAGAACTGGGAGGCGCGACTGCTGACCACTGCGCCAACCTGCAACCTGATAATGATGATAATGATAATAATAATAATAGATACCTTATAAAATAAAAAATAATAATAGATGACGCATGCAACAGTTAAGGTGGGAAAACTCAGTTTAGGCGGAAAAGCGCATCCCGTCAAACCCAATATATAAACTTACATAATCTAACGTCATCGTCTTTCAAAATTTTTTTAAAGTTGATTAAGTTTATTTTATTTCCCCCACTTTTTTTCTGGTTTGGTATACACTAAAGAACAGAATAAGGTATAAATTATGAAAATTACTATTTTAATGTAATTCTAATATAATTTGAATACTTTTATTAGCCAGTTAGACAATTTTCAGAAAAAAAAATAGTCTAACATTAATTTAAATTATCACTCGTGTGCGTGTTTCACCCTTCCTACAAAATTTTCATTTGCGCGTTTTGCCCGTAACATTTTTTCCCTTCTTCTTACTATCCGTGAAGAATTCTTTTCCTTATCCCAGGCCCTAGTTTTTATAAAACTTTCATCTTTAATATTTCCCTCAAACAAAACTATATCCCTATCCCAAGCTACATACATTCAATTTCATCTACAGATTCTTCGTTTCATTTTTTATATATCCCTATCCCAAACCCTAATTTTCATTTTATATACCCTATCCCAAACCCTATATTTCATTTTATATACCCCTATCCCAAACTCTAATTTTCATTTTATATACCCCTATCCCAAACCCTAATTTTCATTTTATATACCCTTATCCCAAACCCTATATTTCGTTTTATATACCCCTATCCCAAACCCTAACTTTCATTTTAAATGTCTACTTTTTTAATTAGTAACTAAACCTTATTTCTCATCCTTATATGTATTCATTTGTAATTTAGTAACTATACAACAACGCCAATACTGCCGCGTTTTTCTTAAACAAAGAATTATACCTTTGTTTTTTCTAACATTATAACTACCCCTAACCTATAACATGATTCAGTTTAAATATATTAATACCTCTTTTTTCTTACTACATCTTTCCACTACTATCTCCTTTTAGTTACTATCAACATTATCGGACTCGATACAGGAAGGTCAGGCAAAGGTCTGGATGTGCTTTGCCTCTGATGAAACTCATCTAATAGGGAGCTTGATATCGTTGAAGAAATCCTTTCCATACAAATACCTGGGTACCATTATCAATATTCATACACTCTTTTACTCTAATTAACGGTTAAAATATATCAAAAGATCTCTAATTATTTTACATCCTTATTTAGGACTAACTCGATCATTTGAAACGACAAACGTTAACCTTAACATTTTATAACCCAAACCCTAAACAATTGTCACATAGCAAGTCAATTCTTGCTTAGATCTTTTGTTTTGATCACGCGGTGACCCTTTGTGTTGTGTTTATTGTTTGCAATTGATATGGTAAAACTCGCCCATCAGTTTTGTCTCTTTTTGCTACCGTCGTTGTACGAGTAAGTTGGTCCGCCGCTGTGCTGGCCGAAGTTTAGCCATGCCGGCTTTGCCGAGGCCAGGACAGAGGCCAACAAAACGAATAAAGTAAATAAAAGAAGTTGGAAGTGAAGAGCCAAGCTCCCCGTGACAAGCTGTCTACGGTTGAAGTTGCTGGCTTAGTCCGAGCTCTTGCTCAAGTTGTTTCAAATTAATTTCAACGTAGTTTTCCAGCCATTCATTTTACTTTACTCCTGTTCCACACATTTCGTGGCTGGTTGATCTTATTAGATCCTACGTAATGCGGCGTTTTGTTCACGGTATTCATCATTTGCAGTCTATATATCCCGCATCTTAGAGTGAGCTGTTCCAAGGCCGACAACTGTACACTTCTAATGAAGTCAGATATATCTAATTTTCCCTATCAGGTCTTTGCGTTCTTCGAGATTGTTTCAAATGCACCAGTCACAACTGGTATCACTGTCACTTTCGATGCTCTATGGATTCTTTTAATTTTGAAGTGCTTGCTCATGATACCTATGCACTTTTTCCCTCAGTATTTGATGGTGTTCTTGTCCGCTGGTACAGTTAGGGACTGTGCAATAATTATCAGGGGGGCTGCATAATAAGTCTCACATTGAAAATTTTTGTGCTGGAACCTTCAACCCTCAAGAATAAATAGCTTAACTCGGACCCCCCTCCCAGTCCCCCAAAGCTTGTGATGCACCCCCCACCCCCTCCATCCTTTACCTTTCGGATCGACATACATATTCATGCTACAGCAGCGGTGCGAGGGAAGGGGGTCGTCAGGTGTGAACGGCTCCGGCCCCTTTTTAACACCAAGAAAAGGAAAGTCTCCTTTAACTTTCAAAAAGAATCCTATTAGAATCTTATTAGAAATTTTTTTTTTTTTTTTTTTTTCATCCTAATTTTTGTTACTATATTTGACCGAGTAAGCGCCCAACCACCTACAACAATAAAATTTGTCGGGGAAACATGCCCATGGACTCCCTAGATTGCTTGCGCCTCTCAAAAAATCTTGGTGACGCCTATGTGCTATGATCACCAGATGGTTTTTTCTGCTTGGTTTCTAGTGCCTGTGACGCATTCAACCTCTTCATCAAAGATAAACAGAACTTGATAACTCAGTTCTACAAAACCATCCATAGTTTCTGCCTGTTCCTCGTCTTCGGATCCAGATTCTTGCTCATTTTTATTACTGCAGGGTAATCTTGCTGAATTTTCTCATAATGAGGTCAATGAAAAAAGGGCAAAATTTCCCTGTTGTGTTTTGTAGGATTTCTGCTAGACCAAAAACATATATTTAAATAAATTTTAAGATAAGACCCCCATGTAGTGAATTATTTTACTTTGGACCCCCCTATCATTGGGTCATAGTTACTTGAGGCCCCTCCCCCCTCTGGTTTTACAGTCCCCCTTCCCATCCTTCTGATAGATATTGCACTTATGTCAATTAGTGTTATTATTATTATTATTATTAGTAGTAGTAGTAGTAGTAGTAGTATTATCACTATTACTACAATTAGTGTTGTTATTAATGTTATGTAAATGTAACACTCTAGCTCTGGCGGATGTTATGTCGACATTACACCATAGCCAATGGCCGAAGGTCCTTTGCGTCATTTCTTCTCCTTCAGCTTTCCAACAGCTTCCTTAGAATCTTTGCTGTGCTTAACAGGGCTGTTTTCTGCAACAATTCCATTCTGATGCTAATCCTTAGCTTCTCAACCCATGCATCCAACCTTTTGCTTACTATTCCGAGCGCGCCATCAACTACCTGTACCACTTCCAGATGCCTGATTCCCCATAGTTTTCCAATTTCTCTTTCAGTTCCTGATATTTCTTAATCTTTTCACCTTCCTTTTCATACACTCTGTGATCCCATATAATTATTATTATCATTATTATTATTATTATCATTATTATCATTATCATCATCATCATCACATTATCATCATTATCATCATCATCATCATCATCATCATCATCATCATTACCACCATCATCACCATCATCATTATCATCATCAACATCATTATTATCATCATCATCATCATCATCACCATCATCATTATCATCATCAACATCATTATTATCATCATCATCATCATCATCACCATCATCATTATCATCATCAACATCATTATTATCATCATCATCATCATCATCACCATCATCATTATCA
>JANCMA020032308.1:0-16667 GCA_024336925.2 Zoanthus solanderi
CCGAGATTTAAAGCCTGCCATGAATGTAAATATTGGCAGTGAAAATCTTTCTCTTTATTAATTTGTTACTTATTTATAATTTACTAGTTACCAGTATTCCGCATAAATAATCCTGTTTTAAATTTGTTGTAATATAATTTAGTCTAACGGTCACTTTTGAAGATATATGTTGTAACATACAAAACGTTAAGTTTGAAATATATTTGAAAATCAACAACATACGTTGTTCCATGATGTTTGTAACCGCCGTTTGTGTTATGTTTTTAATGAAGCTGAGATGGCCAAAAAAGAAAAGTAATTATGCATTTTTGAATTTTACTTTTAAACTAAAACAGATTAAAATCGTTAGCAATAAATTTTGCTTTAAAAACTGGTAAAGATGAACTTTTAATTGAAATGTTTAAACTAAAACAAAAAAATCATCAAAGGTGGCTGGAAGGATTTTTGTGTGAAAATTGTACATTAAGGTAAAGTGCTACTTTATTCAATCAATTCTGAACAAAATAGAAATGCCTCGAATGCACTTACCTAATCTTTGATTATTACTAGTAAATATAGGTATAAAATGTCTGATAGTGGTAATGTGTTTCTCACCGCCGGGGCACAAACTGAAAAAGCTCGCTTGAGCGAGCGGCGAAACTTATCTGGTGGGGTGGGTACCAGTCACACCTCATGTGAATAAAACCCTTACAAAAGAGAGACACAAGAAAAAATCACGTGAGGAGACGGATAACCTCACTGACCTTGGGTACTCAAATACCTAGCATGCAGGGAGCAGACAATTTAGTCGGATAATTCAGCTGGCGTCATATTGCTTTCAGATTGTAATCTCATTTCAAGTGCTCTCCTCAAGACGTTCATCGTATTTACAGACTCTAATCAAAAGTATAATGTGTTTTTGTTGCCCACTGACCTGGCTAGCCTACTTAATTTGACAAATTCTTGAAAAGGGAACCCGTTACTAAAGCAACTCGCGAGCGGTGACAGAAAGCGTAGAAAGACGTACTACATTGTTATAAATATTATCAATAGAAAAGTAAAACTTTTATATACGATTCAGAAAGGTTTTAATAATTTTCAAGCCAATAAAAGCAGTGGTTGTTTTAAAGCAAAGCAAGACAGTCGAAGTTAAAATACCTGTGCATAGAGTTATAATTCAAACGGTGGTTATCAGTTTTTGAAAGCAAGAAAAAATCTCCAGATTAATTACCATGACTGAAGGATGCCTTACCTTCTGGATTTAGCAAGGAGAGCGAAAATAGTTAGATTGTATATATGTACTTGAATTCTTCTTTATATTTATATTTTAAGGCAGTATCGAAAAGGATTGCGAAATTAAGTCTGTCGAACAGGATTAACATGAATAAGACAAATTTTTAACATTATTTTCGCTGTGGTACTTCACTGCGGGTACTAATATTTTGCTGGAAAATTGTAGTTATACACATATTTCACAGATTTTATCAATTATCCGCCTTTAATATAATTTTAATATTCTTTAATTTTCTTGTGGCTATCCAAAGACACATTTTTGTTGCTCTTTTAGAATTGTTTATCGCGGTGCTTCACAGAGAACAAAGTCCGCAGCAAGTGGGATACAAAGTCCGGTACATTTGATCCTAGTTGCCAAAAGCTATAGTTATTGTATCTATTAAAATAATCGTCCGCCACGCTTATTTAACTTTTGTTTTTTAGGAGGCGCGCTTAATCGAGAGAGGGCGGCAATTTGAATAAATATAGTAATTCAGCGTAAATGTTGACGTCGACACCAGAGCACAAGAAATAAACTCAAAGCTTGCAGGATTCTGAGTTGATTTCAGTCGACGTTTGGTTTGTCGTTATGCATAGCTCCATTTGGGCTTTGTGCTACTTCCGTGTCCCTAATAATTGAAAAGCACCACCATTGCACATGTTTACAGCAATCTTGTTCTAACTATAACCGTAGTTGGTATAGAAAAACCTAGATTAAAATTGTTAAGCCAACTAAATATATGTTGAATTTGTTCGAACAAACCCTTCTAACCCCATTCGGTTGCCTATTGGCAAATAAGGTTCTATAAACAAATCGCTTCACAATAAACCGTCAAATAAATTATGCAGCTATTTGCAATAAAAGGATGGCTTTTCATTGAGTAAAACATACGTTGGATGTTTTTAATTTTCTAAAATTATTTCAAAGCGAAAACTAGAGGAACCGGCTAAGTCTCTCTGGGTGGTACCGGTATACCAGGCCCGTACCCAGGGATTTTTGTGAGGGAGGAGGAGGAGGCCCGGGGCCAAGGGGAAGGAAGCAAGGAAGGACAAATAGGTCTGAACAGATAGTGCTCGGATAATCATGAAAAGTGTCTCTTATAAAACTCAAAAAGTTACTGAAATTTTGCTAAAAACAAAAAAGTTGCTTTAGGTAAAAGTTTAACTCATAACTGTGCTGCTACTTTAATGTATCAGATATGTCATGCAAATACTGTTAAATAATTTTAATCATATTTCTTTTTGAATAATAGTATATTACTACTATTACAATAATAGTATATCAGTATATTACTCTAAAAGATATTCATTGAGGTTTGAAAGCCTGGGTAACCAGGCAGTGGTAGTAAACCGATGACGACTGGGAACGAGGCTTAACGTATGATCAATATTCTCCTCACCCCATATCCTGGAATTAGCATCAATATTTTTTACTGAAATAGATGTTTCCTTTCAAAATTACATTCTTAGTAGAAAATTGTTCTCAAAGTTGCTCCGAAAGCAAAAAGTTGCTCAAAAGTTGCTAAAATAAAAAAAATGCTTAAAACGCCAAAAGTTGTTCAATAAAAAAATTACCGAGCACAATCTGTTCAGTTCTACTGGATTTTAAAAAGCATCACCAAGCCGTCTGAGAGCACCTTTGGTTTCGGTAAGGTGCGTATAAACTGAATATAAAGTTCGCTGTTAAGCCTGTGCGGTAAGTCCGTACGCACCCATCGCATCATCACCCAGTGTACGAGCCTGGATACAGAACCGAATATAGAAATATACGTATTGATACAGGGACCGCTGAGCTCATAACACTAACAGAAATTACGACGAACAAATTTGACAAAATATTGTTTGGATTGATAGATAAAAAAGCATTTCCTGCGATCTCAGAAGTTGGAAATTTCAAGAAATTTTCCTGGGAGTCATGGACCGGATCCACCAAGAAAGTTCATTCCTTTGGCACTCGCTTTATGTGCGAGCTTAGTCCCACCAACCCGAAATATGCTCGGCGGTCTCTGTGATAGAAATATCACCAGGCAGTAAAAAACATGAAAATATTGTAACATATGCCTAGGCCATGAGGGCATTTAAGATGACCAGTGAAAAAATATTGCGAAATAATTTTTTTTTAAAAAACGGCTTGGTTAAATTAGTATTACTCTACTAGTGGACTAATGCAGATCCTGCATTCTGATTGGCCACTCTACTAGGAGTCTATTATTAATAGTGTCACTTTACCTGTGGACTATTGCGGATCCTACATTCGGATTGGTTACTCTACTACTACTAGGGGTCTATTATCAATGGTATAACTCTGCATACGCAATGCATCTTTTTGTACTCCTAGCTTTTTGTACAGTTGAAACAAGGACAACATTACCCCGTGTGGGGGACGGGAGGGGATGGGGGTAAGGGTGCGCTGAACACTTGTGGCCTTAAAGTCTTTCAACGAGATCAAATATAGCCATTTTTATCCAAACCTAGTTCTAACCCTCCAGTGCATAGTATTAATATTTCAGATCCTACGTGATGCGGCATTTTGTATACGGTATTCATCATTATAGACTATATTTTTAAAATATATTTGAGACCCGGGGTCTTCATATTAGATCCGAAATGCCGTTTATTTTTAAAGCATGGTTTGGCCATGTGAATCCCTACAGAATTGCTTTGTCAATTCGGTAGTTTTTAATTTGTCAGTGAACGGATATGTTTTTCGAGTCGGTATTGGGTTACAACTTTGAGAATGATAAACAGCTAGCTTTTAGCTGTCTGTTTACTCACGCTCTCGACCCTTTACGTCTTACTGACAAGTCCCAGAAAGAACGAATTAGTAATAAAAATGTAAATTGGTAAAATGTAAAATGTAGTTTAACCGCTAGTTAATTTTCTATTCCAGAAAGAACGAAACAGCTGTCTACGGTTGACGTTGCTGGCTTAATCAGGGCTCTAATTCATATTCGTTTACTGACAAATTAATTTCAACGTAGCTGAAAACAAAGCTATTGCAACCAGGCATTATGAATTAAAAAAATATAGATAAAAATCTACAATAAGTATCTATGGTTAAAAAGGATTTTGTGAAACACAAAAATATCCCCACGTTTCGACAAAGTTACTTGTCTTCTTCAGGGAAAGTAAAGAGAATACGCAATCTATATATTTTTAATTCGTAACGTAGTTTTTCAGCCATTCATTTATTACTCATGTTTATACATTCCGTGATGATCGTGGCTGTAGCTTTCAGATCCAACGTGATGCGGGCTCTTTCTCAATGTGTACTTAGAGTCACGCCCTTATTCAGTGTTGTTTATATTGAAAAGAGCCGTGATGCGGCCTTTTGTATCCGGTATTCATCACTGTAGTCCATAGTATTAATACTATTATTAGTTACATTACAAATAGAAATTTAATTTGTTACCAGAGCTCGAGCATAGTTAATGATGCTCGAAGGCGTTTTTTATGTTAACTTAGCGTAGTTTTTTTGTAATTATCACAAATTCATCACTGATCAAATGACAAGTGAAATGTTGAATTAGTACTAAAATGCTGCTATCAAAAACAGAAGACAACATCGATGTTTTTTTATAACAATGGAATTGTATCCGCAGCATGTATGCTTACGACTCTAACAAATACTTTGCCAAAGGCGGATTTTGCAAAAGATTATTGTCAGTATCGGAGACTTATGATTCAGTCTTATCTTGATTTGTAGTGAGTCAGTTATTGATTTTAGATAAATATTTGTGACTTGAAATCAAGCTATGTGACAAGGAAGATATAAAACATGTTTTTTTACGTGCATAGGCCATGCCCGCCCTCAAACACGCTTAATTTAGGTGAACTATAATTTAGCCTTTTTAAGATATCAAATTGACATTGTAAATATATAAAACCTCGTACAAAATGATAATAAACCAGAATTTGTATTGTAGCAAAAAGTGTTTGAGCGATAAATTATATAATTCCGGCAACATCAGTTGGAAACAAACAAAACAAATCATCTTCTATACTAAGGTTTATAAAATGTCGCCGTCACTGGTTAAAATCCCATAACGTATATTTTTTATTTCTTTATCCGAAAGTAAATTAATAATTTAAAAGGACCATGTCCGAAAACATCTTTTGATTTGAACAAAACGTGATTTTTTTTTTACGATTTTTTTAAAATCAAGAAAAATCGGCGCCATTTTGGCACACCGATCGCCAAGGATTGTGGATATGACATACATTAAGGAACCCTGCTTCTTGTAGTGCAAAAAAAAAATGCCTGATCATGAAGAAGTGTTGCAGCGAGATGCAATAACATAGGTGACATAAGTATAGTTAAAATTCCATTGTTTTAGTTCTTCCGATCCGGTCTCTCTTAGAAGGAGAGAGAAATAGAACGACTTTTTCCTTAATGTAGGCCACGGTCAGCGGAAGGGGTTCACCAGATAATTGTTGAGTTTTCTCGATTTTAAAAAATTCAAAAAAAAAATTTGCGTTTTGTTCATACCAAAAACAATTTTCGAGGATGTTCTTTTAGAAATTAATATGTACTTTTTGGTAAAGAAATAAAAAAAATAAACGTTAAAGGCTATAACATGAGTTGAAACACCAGAAGTGTTTCATCACAGTCTAATACATGGATTAGGCTTATTCATTTGCTTTATAATATCGATTCTACACGCCGCAATTAGTGAAAAACAATAAAACACTCTTTTTCTATGTTTTATACCCTGATAAAACATGGGTTTTTGACCAATCAGAGCGCGCGTAGGCTCCTATCTATTCTATATAATAGTTTTAAAAAATACCACTCAGTAACCAAAAAACACTTGAGGCGATTCTCGGTAATCAGCACCTCTTGTTAGTTTTGCTAAGATGATTTGGGTGGGTGTACCGCCAAAGACCTTGAACGTTTTTCAGAACAACTTGGCGATTAACTAAACCCCAATATAGAAACGAAATTGATAGCTGACATAAAACACAGATGCGTGACATGCAAGCAACAAACCCAACTCGGTAAATATTGAGGGGCATTACTCTTACAAAAACCTATATCATAGCCTTTCTCTGGCAAACAAAAATCATTCAAGCCTTCAGTTTCACACCATATCTATCTTATAGTCTACAAAAGTCTTATAAATGTAGTGCGGTTCGTTACCATATATATTGCTAGATATCATTTATTCCTGATGCTTCAAAATTTGTGTAATTCATGGTTTACAACCAAGTTTAAAAGCCTCATAAAATTTCAAGAACGTTTAACCTCGAGGTAGTGGAAAACGCATTTGTCTCAAATACAAATGTAAAAATTAAATGACAATAATTAGTAAGTCTAATTAGAAATTATAATATTTTAAATAGGGTCGCAATAGATTTTTATAGTTTCCTTACATTGTTCTCTTAGTTGCCTTATCCGGCGGCCTGCGTTTTTTGCAGACAGTATATACTAACGTATTAGCTTCTGTGTTAGCAATGATCTTCCTAAACAGCGTATTAGTAAGTATTAGCTAGCGATTGCCACAGATCAGAGAGGTATGGTTATTAAGCCATCTTGGTCACCGAATTTGGGAGAGTGATATTTTCTAGCCTTCGTGCGACAATTAAACTTGTTAAACGACATGTATAAATATAGGGCAAGTGTACCCTGAAATATTAGTCAAATACAAGCAATGCCAACTGAATTAAATTATTAATTCTCAAACTGGAGGGATTTTTTTCTGGGATAAACCATAAAAACACTTTTTTAGTTTTCTGACATGAACTGAAAGGTTCATTCACTTGCTGAACCAGCATATGACTTGCAAAACGCTTTTAAAGTGTGACATACATTTGCAAATCGCTGAAAAATCAAGAGACAAAAAATATTCTTTTTAAATGCTTTCTAAACCTGTTATCTGTGTTATAATCGATTGTATTTAAAAAAAGTAGAGTGATCAATGTACAAAACAAAGACAATAGTTAATACTGAGTAAATTAGTTCATCCCGACAAGCTTTTTTCGTGAATAACAACTCTTCAGACTTCATGCAGGGGACTGTTAAAGATTTTATATATTTCTATCATTTATGTGATGAGAAAAGCTTAGTGTATTACTAAAATACGAAACTATCGGGAACTCTTTTAGTGTTTATACTAAAGCCAAGGCCAAAGGCGTCGTCTATCAACGCGAGCCAGGAAATCCAACTAATGGTAACGAATAAATCTGTTTACTGTAAATCACACTGAAATCATACGATAATCATCCAATGTGGTGTTAATCGGCTCTCTCTTCACTCTTGCCTGGTTCGTGGCGCCGCATCTTGCTCTTGGCGTTGCTTTGTACTAAACTCCTAATTCATCTTTAAAAATAAATTTTTCATTCACTGATTCAGTTTAAGTTTAAACTTAAAAATAACTTGGTTAATAAACTAAAAAAAATCAATTGATAAGTGGTGTTTATTTATGAAGAAATATAATATTTTTCGGAACTTCAGCGTGTGGTACATTCGTGTCCCGTTCATTTCGTTTTACAATAATTTTATCGCTGGTTATCATTTCAAGCATAAAAACATCAGTTTGAAAGATTTTCGAGAGTCGACTTATCAGTCCTGTTGGCTGTTCATTACAAGCTGAAAATTGTTTACATCCAGTTGGTCTCAAGGGATCACGGACAAAGCTAGAGGCTACTCCAACAACTAAACTTTAGATTTTAATGTGCAAGCGACTTTTCGATTATTTACTCGTGCAAATTTAAATAACAATATATTGTCCGTGTGGAAATTTTCATTCAATTTTGTCCGTTAGTTTACGCGCGTTGAATTTGAATACTTCCCGCCACGTATAACTATTAGCTCTGTTTTTTCCTTCAAACTTTAGAACTTTTTCTCTTTAGCTTATTTTAAAAATTCGTTCAAATAAAAGGAAGGTGAAAATGTACTAATTAGGTTGCCTTTTCTGAAACTAAGACTGGGAAAATTAAAAAAAAAATTTAACTTCGGTGCCAAGACGGCCGTTTACACGTCGTTAGCACAGCCACAGTCCTATTTGCAATTCAAATAGAAAGCAAGACCATTTTAGTTTTCACCATCCCATATAATATTTTAACAAAATCTGTTGGATTTTTCCCAGTACTCAAAGAAAAAACTATTACCATTTCAAAATCAATTTGTATACACATACTTGCTTGATACAGGAACTTGAAAGAAAGGAAAATGCCGGTTTAACTTTAAGAGTCCGGAACTGACGAACACTGACTCCGTGGATGTACCTGCCATCATTTATTTTTTTCTTCACGTAATTTCACTCCCTTCCTTAACTCTGAACATTGTGAATTACTATGACATGGTTTCGTGTCAGCTATAACTAATCTGAAAAATGCTTTAATTTTATTATTCAAAAATCAGATAGAGAACCTTAAAACTTTAACTGTTAAGTTTCAGAAATCTTTGACCTCCGTGATTAAAATATAAATTCTCTCTGCTTTAGCTGAAGCTTCTTTCAGTTAAAGCACGTGCACATGGCATGAAAGCTCACGTTAGCCAATTTACCCAATCGGAGAAGTGTAAATCCTTTAGTTTGATTGGTCTAGTAGATGTTACGTCAAGCAAAGGTTTGGTATAAAATCAAAAATTTTGTACATAGCCGGCAGTTCCTGTAATGGCGGAACGTTGTGAAGTTTTTTCAAGTTTGAAAAATTGCGAAATGAGTGACGGACAACAGAAACAAGCCGAAAGCTTAAGAGAGGTAGATATTTGAACTGTAGGGGATAGAAAAAAAATTGGCAATGTGTTTCTCATTGTTTGAGTATTTTTTAATTTTTTCTTGTACACAGAACGAAGAGGTTTTTTTGATGGAAAGTGGCGTGGAACAGGCGGGAACCAAATCTCTTCCTGAGAGTGAGATCTCTGAGGACGACTTCGATCCATGGGCTTTGCCAGAACTTCAGGAACATGGACCAAAGTGGGAAGGTAAAAGAAGATAGTTTAAATTTCATTCTTTGTATTACATATTTTTCTTATTTGTATTTCTTTTCTTCTTTTTTTATGTTTGTCGAACGTTCACCTGAATGATACACGTGGTGTGATCAAAAAAATTAGAACTGACACCCGGTATGAAGGTACAGCGGGTATTGATGAACTTACTCAAAATCTGTTTACTTACTGGCCTGCTCTACATGTTCATCTGCTCCTTGGATTTTCTCAGCAATGCCTTTCGACTTCTTGGCGGGAAAGCTGCTGGGGAAGCCTTCGCTTCAAACAAGATTCTTACCAATCCAGTTGCTGGTCTAATGATAGGACTTCTCGCTACAGTTCTTGTGCAGAGTTCGTCTACTTCTACTTCAATCGTTGTTGCTATGGTTGCAGCAGAAAGTAAGTATACTTTTCAATTTTTTTTTTCAATCATACGAAATAGAAAATTACAGTAACATTTTTTCCCTTTAGCACGCGTCGTTGCCTTTTCCGAAATTTTGTTAACATTCAAAAACTAATTAGGTAAAACTCCGCAACGAAAGTTTCAGCCCCATTCAGTTACAAAACTTGCAATAACAGGATAAGTTTGTTGGTACAGTTGTTTTGATTATTGCTCTAAAAAGTCGACAAAACTGTTTGTTAATACCATTCGACTGTACCTTACGCGGTTGGTTGCTATGTGAATCATCATGTGCGCGGCATCTTGTAGTATTCGGTACGTTTTGTCATAATCCACCTGGTTAAAATTATTTAAAATAGGCTAGAAGTTTTTTAAAAAACTTTATGTTTTGACTTTTCTTCTATTTAGGTTTTTAAAATGTAAGACTATAAAATCATAAATTAAATAATTGCCCTGAGTGGGGTTATTCCTTGTCATTAATGGGGGCCTTTCTCTACTTGTAGTCATTGACGTGAAACCTGCAATTCCCATGGTTATGGGGGCAAACATTGGAACATCCGTAACAAACACGCTGGTTTCACTTGCACAAGCTGTGGAGCGAAATGAGTTCAGGAGAGCATTTGCCGGAGCAACGGTGCATGACATCTTTAACTGGCTGTCAGTCATAATCCTTCTACCAATTGAAGTTGCAACAGGCTATCTGTTCCATCTTACAAGCTTATTAGTTGATACTATGAATCTGAGGGAGAGTAAAGCAACCAAAAAAGAACTGCTAAAGGTCATCACCAAGCCATTTACAAAGTTAGTAATTCAGTTGGACAAAAAAGTGATTACAAAAATTGCCCTTGGCAAGAAAGACTATGACTCCAAAAGTCTAATCAAGACAACATGTTCAAAGAAAACTATTGCAGTTTTGAGAAATGTAACACTTAGTTCAAACACTACTACTGGATTGGCAAACCAGACTGTGTCTAAACTTGAAAACCAAACTGTTGGAGTTCCCTGTAAGTTTCTCTTTCATGACACTGGCCTGAGTGACACTACGATTGGTATAGTACTACTTATCGTTTCCCTTGTGATACTGTGTTTGTGCCTCATCTTTATTGTCAAGATTCTGCACTCCCTTATGAGGGGACATATTGCAAAGGTTATTAAGAAAACTGTCAATGCTGACTTCCCAAGGCCCTTTCATCACCTTACTGGTTACTTTGCCATCATGGTAGGAGCTGGAATGACTATCTTGGTCCAATCAAGTTCCATCTTTACATCAGCTCTTACCCCTCTAATTGGAATTGGAGTGGTTGGTTTGGATCGTGCCTTTCCCCTTACCTTGGGTGCAAACATTGGAACAACAGCCACAGGAATTTTGGCAGCTATGGCAAGTGACAGCTCCAAGCTACATCGTGCCCTTCAAATTGCACTTTGCCATTTGTTTTTCAACATCAGTGGTATTCTGCTGTGGTACCCGATTCCTTATATGCGTCGTGTCCCAATTCGCTTTGCCAAGATCCTTGGAAACAAAACAGCTTCATATCGATGGTTTGCAGTTGCATACCTCATCTTTGGCTTTTTCCTTCTCCCAGCAGCTGTGTTTGGACTTTCCATAGCTGGTTGGCAAATACTTGTTGGGGTTGCAGGTCCCATTGTTCTTCTACTGATGTTTGTCATCATTGTTAATCTACTGCAAAGTAAAGCCCCAACTACATTGCCTGAAGCCTTAAAAGATTGGGATTGGGCACCCAGATGGACACGCTCACTTGAGCCTCATGACAAGCTCATTAGTAAAGTCTATGAAGTTGGTCGTGGTTGTTGTTCTTCCAATAGGAAAACTTCACAGAACTTTAAAGCTGATGCCATGGAAACCCATGTATAACTAGCATTAAACCTTTATTTATTTGTGGCTATTGCAGTTACTTAGTTTCTCTTACTTTGCAAAAATGTTTAGAGAAACTAATTAAGATTGTAATAGCCCCTTTTATAGATTATCTTTTAGAAGACTTCCTTACAGTGTGAAATTTCAAAGCCATTTAATTTTGCTCTGAATTTCTAAACCTCAGTATTTTGTTTTTATCTAAAATTTAAATTGTGTTGAAAGATAAATTATAAGAAACTTTCAGTTTTTAATTTTTGCATTTACAGGCAAAGTGAAATTTCCACTGCAAGGAACCAAGGTTTTATTTATATTGATGTGAATTATTTTTAATGTGCTAGAAAGTTATATTATTGTTTGCCTTTGCAGGTTACAAGATATCTATTCTAACTAAGTGCCACAAAATTGAATGAAAAAATTTTGCATTTCAGTTTTGTGAATCTTGGTTTTGACATTTTAGAACATACATAATGTTGTTATACAAATAAAAATCAAATAAAGTTTTTAAAAAAAAAAACTTTACTGCCAAGTTTGTGGCAGATTAAACTAAAGGTGAGTGCATCCATTATTATCAAAATACATTTGTATGTACCATAGGTGAATGGAAATAAATTTTAATGTTTAAAATGTTGAAAGTAGTGTTCAAGCTATTTTTATTTACTACTTATTATTTATAGTTTTATAAGTCATACTCTGGTTTTAATTTCAGCTTATGAGGCATGTTGGTTTCGATTGTAAGCAAATATATTTAAAACTTGTACATCACCAAATTCCTTTAATTATGGTATTGGCCATTTTTTTTGTCACCAGAAATTTTTCTTGTTTACTTTATTCAAGTTAATGGATTTAAAGTAAGTCACTACATCAGGTGTCTCTTATTACAGCTGGCCCCCTCTTTACATTATCCAGATTTGCTGTGTATTGTTTGTGTCAGCCTTGGTAATAAGGCACCAGGGCACAGACTGTTCAAAAGCTGATTAGCAGTAACCCAGGGTTAAATTCTTAACCCATGTCATGCCGAGACAGATTTAATCTTTAAGTTTTGGATTACCAAGTTTTTTCCATGGAAAATCTGAACAGTATATTAAAGGAACCATAGTATTTTCCTTAGAGATACAATCGCTGCGGTCATTTTTAATTAACCCAGGGTTAAATTTAACCCATGTTTAAGCAACACAACCTGGGTAAACATTTTTTTGTCCATTAAAAACCCTTTTTGTTGCAACTTCGTTATCCATAATTCATGCATATTTTTTAATAAGTGATGGCTTATTTCCCAAAAATTTTCTCTCAGTAATATAAAAAAAAGATAACGATGAAAAGTTGCTATTTTCAGCTTTATGTATTTTTCTAAAAGAAAGGTATTGTTGATATAATACTATGTCTCCATGAAAGATTGGGGCACAATAACCTATAACCAAAAAAAAAAAAATAAGAATCTGGCATATCTTGTGCGTCCCAGGGACGCATTGCATAATCATTTTTTGTGTCCCAAATTAATTTTTTGCGTAAAATACGCAATATTTTGCGTTAATGAAAACCCTGGTATTGTTTTTTGATACACTAAAAATAAAAGTGCATTTAGGCCAAACCATAACAACTTTTTGAAGCATGGATTTTTTTGAAACAAAAAGCAAAAAAAATATACGAATACACCAGAAAATCAAGACAGTTTAACTTTTGATTAGTATAAATCATTTTGAAAGAGTTTTGCTAGAATGCGCACTTGATTAATATTGTGTGTGAACTTAAGATTCCACTTAAAGTTGTTTCAACTAACCTGTGCTGTTTTGATCTAGATACTCCTTATAGCAATGTTGATGCTGTTTACCAATTTTTCAAAGAACTTCTTCTCTGTCATAGTGTAAAGGTAATGACCAAAACTCTCTCCTCCTGATCGTATTGGATAAGCAGGGCTCGACATGCACTAACTTTTCAACTTACTAGTCTAGTGGCTAGTGGCAACTTATATGTTACTAGCCAGAGGTTTTTACTAGCCAAGCGTTGCAATTCTGAGATTTCATCCTTGAGAAAAACAAAAACGAGTTCAGTCAGTTTCATTTTGTTTACTAGCCAAAGTGGCTAGTGGAAATAGAAAACCTACTAGCCAAAACTGAATTTCTACTAGGTTGTGGCTAGTTGGCTAGTGTCGAGCTCTGATAAGCATTACTGTAGCATACATAACTTTGTTGAGCTTAAATTCCCTTACGGCATAATATCAAACAATGATAAGTTTATAATTGAGAGGCTGTGTTCTATGGTTAAATACATATTAAAGGCATTTTTCTTGACAGAAAAATCTGAAACGGAAAACGTGGAATCGATGAAAATTTTGGATTACCTTAAACTGAACATTTATGAAATCTTGAATTCGAGGCCATCTTGAATTACCTTACATTGGGTGGTTCTAGAGTCTGGAATCCGCATCCATCTTGGATTACCTTGGATGGGACAGTTTTTGAATATAAAATCTGGGATTATCTTACATGCAACGTTTCAAATCTGGAGTCCAAGGCGATCTTGGATTTTCTACTTGTGGTGAATTCACAACTGTAAGGGACGACCTTTAGAACCTGGAATCCACGCTCATCTTGATTTACGTTCAATGATTCTTTTATCTGGGAACAGGGATAAAAGGTCATCTTTTATTAGAATACTTGGGATGATTATTGAATTTGGAATCAACATCGATTTTGGATCACCTTGCACGGGGCAATTCTAAAACTTTCAATCTTTTTCCACCTAATAATTTACATTACATGAGTAGTTTCTGTAACCAAAGATGTAATGCCATCGCTAAATACCTTGCACCATACTATTTTGCAAGGAACGGTCGTACCACATGGAAAACTTGTAATTTCTTGAACTCTGGCTTTCCCGTTTAAGGCCTGGTAATACTCCTTTAAGGTTGTGTTTGAATTGGTGGGTGGGAGAATTACCTGAAAAAAGTTTTGAAATTTACCCTGACCAAAGAAGAACTACCCTACTCCTGGAATTTGTAATCCATAGCCAACCAATATTACATTAATGTGTAAAATGAAGGGATTTGGAAACTGAGACCTAGGACTATACTACATATACAATGTTATAATAATAATAATAATAATAATAATAATAATAATAATAATAATAAACACGTAATGACAACTCCCCAAAGGGGCTTTTTAGTGTCACATTAAAATCCTACCCTTGCCCCAGTTAAGAATCCCAACTGGTAGGAGGCAAACCAGTCCGCTATTTACAAAGCCTGGTGAATCACCGTGGACAAATTCAGTAGTCCGAGTCGGGGATATGAACCCGGGTCTCCCGCATTCATATCCCCAACTTTGACCACTGAGCCATGCTGCCTCCTTTATAGAATCAAAGATCCTTAGCGATTATCGTACATGATACGTTTCTGGAAGCTGGAATCCAAGACTGTCTTGGATTACCTCACTTGGTTTCTAGAATCTATCTTAGATGTCCTTAGATCGGAGGTTTCTAAAATCCGAAACTGAAGGCCAAACTGGATATAGCGATAGCTTGCGTTGGATATGTAATGAGCTTCATGAAAACAGCTCACTTCTGTCGATTGATGTTTTTATAATACCAATAGGCAGAAACAACGGAGCGCACTAATTTCGGCGTTTTCATCACTTTCTTGTCAAGTTTATGTTTAATTGCATTCTTGTTTGTGCCTTCTTTTCATATAGAGTACATTCAAATTATTTTACATTAATCCCAAATTTATAATTATATCTTCTTTCTCTTCATGCCATTAGACTTGATTACTTAGTTAATGGTTCAAACTTCGTTTTCCAGAGACCGCCATTCAGCATTGCTTTTTTCTCTGTTAACCAAGTAAAGAAGATTACAACTTATGTCATAAACACGTAAGTAATATCCTGCTTTTGCAGTTTCATATTCTAGGCAAGAACCCTTGTGTAGAGAGTAGCTTACATGAAGTACGAGGCTTATCCCGCAATATAGACACGTGACTGGCGGCCATGTTAGAGTTTTGCAGTTGTTTTGTTCAGTTTGGGTCATTACACGAGAGTATAAGCCACCGGACGCCATTCCTGTAATAGTGCTGCATCGAGTCCACTTTTCGACGCATCACACTGAATGATTGCAGGTTTGCTCATATCATAGTAGGCCAGTACAGGTGCAGATACTATCAGTTCCTTAACACGGGCCACAGCATCAGTATGGGAAGGTAGCCAACACCACTGAGCGTCCTTTTCAGTAAGTTTTCTCAAACCCTCAGTTTCCTCAGATAAACGAGGGAGAAACTTTGCTAAGTAATTCACCATGCCAAGAAATCTGCGTAATTATTGAACATCAGTTGGGTCTGGCATTGTGACAATTGCCTCCACCTTGTGTGGGTCTGGTTTTAGGCCCTCAGGGGTCAAAATGTGGCCGATAAAGGGAACTTCGCTCTGTCTCAATCGGGCTTTCTTCAAATTCAACTTAAGGTTTCTCTCACGACAGCGGGCCAGGAAAGCACGTACATTTCTGTCATGGTCTGACTGCCACTCAACAGGCGTGTTGCCATATCCAACGACTACAAAATCATCTGCCATTACCTCGACTCCCTTGAGCCCTTCAATGTGCTCTCGCATCTTGCGCTGCCAGACCTCTGGTGCACTGCTGATGCCAAATGGCATTCGCTTCCAGTGAGTGCACTAGATTCGTGATCAAGCTCAACCTGCCAGAAACCGTTACTGGCATCAAAAACACTGAATAGTCTGGCCCCATTTAGTCTGGTGGCAATTTCTTCTACTGTAGGCATCGGGAAGTGTTCACGCTTAATGGCAACATCAAGTCCCTGGGGTCCAAACAAATACTTATCTTGGCTTCCCCTTCAGTTCCAGTAGATGGCTTGCTTTCAACTAGCGTGCTGGATACCCAATCAGTAGGCTGATTAACTTTTTCAATGATGTCATAGGCTACCATTTCCTCAAGTTTTTCTTGAACTTTATCCGACATAGCAACCGGTAAACGCCTAGGAGGATGCACTACCGGTTTGATAGACTCGTTTATTACAATGTGGTATTATCCGTCCAGCTTTCCAAGCCCTTCGAACACATCTTTATACTCTTCGAGCAGTGGTTCTGTGCCTGTCTTTAGTACACTGATGTGAGGATCTCGATCTTTGTATAGTATCTTTATCAAATTCATTTCCAGCATGGTCTGCTTAGACAGTATTGGCTCATAGCCACTACCTTTGACTACAT
>JANCMA020032413.1:0-16664 GCA_024336925.2 Zoanthus solanderi
TTATACCAAAAAAAGCATAATTTTTGTGTTTTGACGTGTAAAACCGCCCTACAGAAAATTAGTTGAAGTATGGCGAGTACTGTCACGTGAACATCTTTAACGTGACATCATACTCATATGTCATTCCCAGACTCCCGAGTTTTATTTTGGAGAAATGATAGTTTTAGGTTACCATACCTTTACCCTTCAAGACCTCTATTTTATGAATTTTCTGTTGTATAAGACCGCCTTAATAAATGTTTTAAATGGGTGAGGCTTACAGAACATGGATCATATTACCGTACCAAAAAAGAAGGAGTGTACAGTAAAGACCCTGAATTTTGAAAAAAGAACCGTTATCATTACAATGTCGTCGGGTCTTGCTGTGCATGTTCTTTTTATTTATTATTTATTCCTTTTTATTTTCTATTGTTAATTTTTTTTTATTAAAAAAATGTCAGTCTCAGATTGTTCTTGCATTGTTCATATTTTTCGAGCGATTTCAGCCTCAATGTTCTTTTTAAGTTTGTTCTTAATAAAAAGAAAGAGTATAGGCCTTCATAGGTTTAACATCAACTTGTTTATTTGCAACTCTACCAGAAAAGTTTGTAATTACATTTCTGCTTTTGCTGCAACTTACTGAACACCGTCTGTCGAAAACTTTACAGTAGAAGTCAGAAACTAAATGTGGAAAACGTAAAAAGAGCTTGCAAATGTCAAACGGCGCCTCGTGCAAATCAAAACAGCGTTTGACACGCGTCTCTAAGATCACGCGTGACTCCATATGCGTTTTGTGAATCGAATGGCTGAGGGGCTCATCCATCCGGTTTTTACGGTTTAATCTATTGGTTTTCCTTACTTTACTAACGTTGTTCAGTTACTATGATCAGTTAGTAGGTGGCTCCAGTTGAATTGTTCTTCAATTGGTACAGGATTTAATGCCGGAGCCGAAACCAATTGTAGAAGTGCACACAATTTAGGTATTCTGCTGATGATCAGTAATTGTTTTGCAATATATTCAGCAGCATTCTAGTTATGTCTGTTCAGATATTTATTTTGATTACATTTTTCTTAGCTCACTTGAATTTTTTTCATAGATCAGTATACTTACAACTGACCTCACACGGCTCTACGCTTTGTCACCTCACCGGCCTTGTGCGACAGTACACACTAAGTTTTTGCTATGCAAGAAATTGTTCATATGCTGATAAAGCTTTATGATCAGGTCATGAGACCCAACCATTCTCAGTAAAATGTTTACGTTCTCTTATCAATATTAACTTCAAGTTTGTCGTTGGTTCGACACGGATGTTTACATGGCTTAAGGCTATAAATCTCTGAAACACGTGATCCCGTAATTCGTCAGTTTAAACCCTATAAAATCAATAGCTTGAAGATTTCAATCCCAACCAGTGTCTATTATTGTTAGTGGCTTTTATCGTAGTTATTTGAAATAACATTTTTGGAAAATGAAAAGTTCCTTTCTAAATGAGCAGACCTTGATTCTTTAACGTTTTTTAACACCTGCCTCACATATCAAGTTCGTCAAATTAGATGACTCTTGCTTTCTCGACAAAAATGCTTCCATATTTTTTTTTTGTTTGAAAATTTAAGAAAAATATTAGAGAAGGAGAAAGAGAATAAAACGTCTTTCGAATCTGGAACATAAAACAACAGCTGATTCCTTCAGTTAATTTACTATTCTTGTGTGAAATGTTATTATGTTGCAAGTTTTACCACCCCGCGAGCGCCTAAAGTATGCAAAACAAAGCAAAATTTATAAACCCAAGGTTATCCTTTCGGGCCAATCATCTTAATCTTTAATCATTAATAAAAAATAAACTCAAGATATTTATGGACCTTAGAAAGGAAAAAATCATAAGGCATATTGTCCCTGTCTCCAAAGTAAAATACTATCCAAAGGAGGGGAGGAGACAAACCACTACACTGTTATCACTACTCTCCTCATTCCCGTTGGCAATGACTCCGTTCTTCAAAGTCTCCCTGTATAGAATCGATAGAGTGCTTTGCATTTTAGCAGAATTATTCAAGAGAATCATAAGAATAGTTTGACAAGCGTTAAACCGATCCAGCATTTTCCGGTTAATTTCTTTTTTCAAATTTCTTGTGAGTCAGTTGGTGGAACGCATGCATGCATTTAGAATTAGACAACCGAAGGAGAGCTCTAGTTTCGAGCTTCTAACCCTCGAAACTTCCTCTTTTTATCCTTTTTAAGTTTTTGTAAGCCCCTGAGCGAAGCTCCAGGATTCAACCCGAGCCCCCCGCACGTCTGCCTGGCGCCTTACCAACTGTGCCATCATAATGGAAATTATGAGATAAAACTTAAATTTTATCTGCGTGAAGAGATGAGAGATTCTGCCCGCAGGAAAATTTCATTAAGGTTCTTTGAATAGGTGATTTTTGGAGTTTTTCAGAACATTTCGTTTGTGATACCGAATCGTCCCAACCTCCAAACCTTAAAGTTTTCTCTCTTTAACAATAATCATTAAAATTTAAAAGTTTTACGATTCTTAAGTTTTGATTAAGTCGCGTTATTTGATTTTCAGTTTAGTATGCAACTTTTTGTTTCAACAAGAGCAAAACTATGAAAATATCTTTCTAAGTTTTGTAAATTAATTATTTCTCGCCATGTGAACGTACATATATAGCCTTGTGACTAGTTTAAGTTAGCAAAGTTAGAGAAGATGATCCATAGACATAGTTTATTTTTTAGCTTTGTTTCGTTAAATTACAAACACGATTTTCGTTGGCCATTTTTTGAGAAGGTTTTTCATCTAAAAATTAAATAACTGTTCCTTATATGTGGCTCCTAATTTTTTTTTTCAAATACACAAATTAACTACAGTAACTTTAAGAATTGTTCTTCCAAATACTCGCAAAGCGGAAAATATTGTTTCTTTAACAACGTAAATAAATACACTAATAGTAATAGCTGCAAGACTACAATTAAAATACTTTCATTTAGAGTGTAATAGTTTCGCTAGGACATTATCCAAAACTAGAAAAATTTTGATTTTTCTTATACACAATAACTTTGTATAAATTGTAAAGAATTTTGTAAAGCGGACGATTATCAGAAATCAGTTACTGTATATTTTATTGCCGCCAGCAGCAAGTTTTGTGTGACTTCAAAGATAGTAAGCTTTTGAAGTGAAGAAAAGTCTTTTCAGTTCATACATTGACTAAATTGACTGTAAATTTGGATTACAATTTTGGCACTTTTGACTGTTTGAAACCAAAGGAAACCTTGTATTAATTTCTGTTTCACAAATATTGTTTTCCAAATTACTGTTCGAGGAAAACCATTCCCGCCAAACAGAAATTGATTGAGATGAATATTAAGTGTTTTGGTGTTGGTTTTTTTTAAAGTTTAGATTTATATTCTTATGAACCGCATTTCTTCATGTTCAAAACACAATTTCCAGAATTTTTCAAATATGTTTTTCTTTTTATTCTTATATTGTTTTTGTAATTGATAATGAGCTAGAAAGTAAAATCTGATGAACACAATCTATCGAAAACTTTTGTAGCTGTTATTACAAAGAAGCGAAAGCATTGTACGAAAAAGTGTACATCACGTTTTGTAATTACAGCAGTAAGTGACAGGTTGGAATTAACACCTATAATCCTATGCTTAATGTCACAGCTTTTGAAAACTACCGATGCCAAACATGACTCGGCTAATGCCACCTTGAAGTGAGCGTAATCCTTTATGTAATCCATGTTCGCGCCTGTGCTTTTGTGCCTGATAATAATTTTTGTCTGTGTGTACGAGTAGAAACTTTAAAAGTTGTCGTTAACCATGAAATTTGGAACGTAACTGGAAGGGTAAAAACCTTAGACAAATGCTTTATGTATTGACTATCATCTGTAATCACGGATGAGAAGCTTAGCAGCTTTGAGTGATGAAAACTGATAGTGAAAAGATGTAGAAAAGAAAGATGGTGACAAATACAAGATCAAGATAACTTTAAATACACGAGCAAATTTGTAAAACCACGCGACATGCAGGAGTCTGTGTTATCAATGATAACCAAACTTACATAATTGCAACAGTTCAATCTGAGCGCGGATCAATCCTTTTATTCCCCACAATTATTGTTTGTCGTAGTTTTCATTACTTCCATTTTTGCAGATTTGATTAAAATCAGCCGCCACCGTCAGAGCAAGTAATGTTCGAGCCCACGCTGAAAGCGAATTACTGGCACATGTTGAAACGTGGTTCCTTTGTGAACAACGCCGATGTCCATCAAAAATTTAATCCTGGTCTCTCAAATTTGCAAATGTGAAAGTGGTTGACAAGTATATCCATCAATTGCCTTCATGGCAAAATTGATCACCAAAAACACACGGGCAGTATTACAGGAAGCTATAAAATATTAAGCCTTAACTACTGGCAACATTTATCGGCAATAACATGAGAACAATTTACGGAAAATGGTTCTTTATTTTTAAGGGTAAAACTTTTCAATTGAAGTTTCCTTGGTGTCAATTTAGGTCAAAGTAAGTGCAGAAGGAAAGATTTATGGAGCGGCACTTGAGACTAAATGGATAACACATTCAAGTCAAATGCGCCGATATAAGAGATTTTCATTTTTCATTTCGCTCAGTGTTGATGGCCTGCCAAACATCAAATCGTCTCTTTGTCTGGGTTTGACAAGCGGTCTTGTTTTAAGTTAAAGTGATTTACAGTTGTTAATGTTATCTCATTAAGATAGATCAACTTGAAAATATTCATTTAATTTTCAGTTAGAAGTCCTCGCTTTGACAGCTCCCTTCCTTGTCACGAATATGCACACGCATTAGATTGGTTTTCACAGCGGGTTATCACCAAAATGCCAGTGTGATTGACACTTCGTAATCGATCGTGTGTAAAACGCGTGCTAACCGACATCAAAAATAAATAAATAAAACCTAATAGCCGTTTTCGTCGGACTTTGAAAATTGAACTCTTGAAAAATGTTTCTGTTTGTTTGGACATATGGCTAGACTTATGAAAATGTCCTTTTTATTTTTGCCGCTTCCTATTGACTTGTCAAAACTGTCACTCGAGATCGAACAAGGTAACTCTCTCTTAATAACCAGAGTGAGACATATGTCTATCAAGTGCAATTTCGGCAGTGCGGTAGCTTTGAGGTTTTACAAGAGCTAAAAAGATCATCGCTTAGCCATATTTGCCGGCTGTGGCGAGTTCTGCCCCATGGCGGTTTTAATTTGAGAAAAAAACTACAAGACTTTCCAGTTATCTCGCCAATCTTTTATGATAACCGTTGTCTTTCCCTTTGCCACTTTTAATTTTGCAGATTAAAGTGTGAATTCGCCATCAAATGTTTTTGAGTGATTTTCAAAAAGATCCCGATAGAGATAATTCTGAATCAGTACGATAAACCAAAACATCAGGCCCACTCTTTTTGCTCAATTAAACATGTTTTATTCATAATGTACAGGTATCTTTTGTCTCGTAAACTTTTCACTCATATTGCAATGCCGATATTCTGTGCTTTGAATGAACAAAAAGTTATTTTTAAAGAAATTATTTGAATGTAAAACTTTCCTATATCAGTTCTTTACAATATTCCTGCAGAATATCAACGTTGAAAATGTTATCGCCGAATTTGTGTGATGTATTCGCCAATTTTGACGAGGTCGTTTGAAAATCTCCAACATTTTCAGTAGCAAGTTCAGTTCTTATCTTTCTTACTGACTATAAAGTATAAAAAGAAATTTCCACAATTCCTTACACCAACATTTCTTTTAAAGTTGTCGGCATTGTCGCTAATTTAGTAATTATAGCTTTGAAATAAATTTATTATATACCGGCGAAAATTATTTGAAAACTCTATGGTGTTCATAAGCGGCCAGTCCATGCATGGCGTACGGAGATGGTGGATAACAAGCGCCAGCAGGAACAGTTCCCGGCTTGTAATAGTAAGGCCGATACCTGAGAGAATGTAGACTTGAGGTTAACGAAGACTGAGGCGCTGGGCTTTCTCTTAGCTTGCAAGGGCATCCATGCACATTGCACGAAAGATGTGCTTGATTAGAAGGATTATTCCCAATTTGCGTGTGTGTTCTCAGATGTTGAAATAAATCTTCCGAGGTTGGAAATGCTGTGCCACAGTGTTTCGAGCCGGAAACCCAATTACAAACAAAAGGTTGCGATTCGTCCTGCGAACTCGTGAAGAAAGGCAGGCTATGGGGTTGGTAATAGTAGGACTGGAGTGCAGAAGGTGCGCTCGATTGTTCCGATTTTATGTTCTCACACTGCACACAGTGTGGTCCGCATTGCTGTGGAACAGATGGATTGTATAGACCATACGGTGTCTGGGGCTTACAACTTGTACAGTTTGCATCTCGACAAACAGTCCTTTGAAGATAATCTAAAAACGGTGTACTTGGGTTGTGAAGTTGTAAAGGTCTTGCAGCTAAATTTCCAAGAGATAAGCCTTGAGAACTACCTTCTGATGAGTGAGAAATGCAAAACCCGCAACCACATTGTGCTGAGGGATAACCGACATTTGCCATAGATGTTGGTAGTGCATGTGTTTTTACTGCTGTCGGGTCTTGTCCCGTCAAAGAGGGTGCGAATGGCAGCGCAGCCTTGTATGAGACCAGGTTTCCTGGGTGTGCTCCACAAGAACTAGAGCAATCTTTGTGCAGCGAGTGCAATCCACTAGGAGGAGCAGATTGTACAACAGAGTCGTAAAACATACCACAGATTCGTCCCTGGGAGTGAACACAACGCTGGCTTTCACTGTCTGCATGGCCATATTGATAAGCTGCAGTTTTAGAAGGAGCTTGTTCCTTTGAATTTGTGCTTAATACAGGAGAAAGCGATGGGTTTTCCTTACTTGGCGTTCGGAAACCTGCTTTGTCAACCATATCGTCTCCCTTATCCGAGGTTTGCTTGTAAGGTTTGAATGAAGATCTTGTTTCGTCGCTGTTGCTTATCTTGTTTGTCTGAAATGTGTTATCGCTCTCGTTCGTTAGTGTTGTTTTAGCAGTCTCAGATTTTCCGATGCTGCTGCAGGTTGCTGCTAGCAAAGCTAAAGGCGACTTTTTCTGCTCTTCCTCCTAAATGAAAATGAGAGAAGAATTCGTTAAGGAAAACTGACGAGGTAAAATTGTTTTACTTTTTGCGGATGCGTTGTTTTATGCATAAGAATTATTTCAATATTGTTGAGTTGACTATTAAAAACTGGGCTTTTACCTTCAAAGGAAGAGGCTGAATATAATCCTGACCACACTTCGAAACACTTTGAGTCAACATTTGAAGTGCTTCTAACGGAACCCTTGCTTTGGAAAGAGAAATCTCACTGGCAGATTGTGTCAGTTGTAGTCCAAGCGAACACGATGGCATACTCGTCACTATGAGCGCCACACAAGCGCACTCAAATATTAAATACGGCAGAATGAAAGCCGTAGATTCACAAGAAACAAGCCGACTTCAGACAAAGCTCGAACGCACTTCACTCATAAATGAATTGGATAGATTAGAGGACACAAGCCGCCAACCAATCAAAATGCTTGCTTCGCGATATTTGACTCATTGATTGGATAATCAATATGACAGATATGTCATTTTGCGACATCAGGATAATTGGCTTTATGAGATATTGATTGATGATTTACCGGCTGACCAATGAGAAGACAGAAGTTAATTAAGTAGCGGATCACCTTTAGTGTCAGCGAACAGGCTATCATCAATCAGACTGCCAATCTTCTTCAATTCCTTCTGTCACTCATTGTTTGTCCTTTGAAGAGACTGATGTATAACCTGTCAACTGTCGAGCTGGGCTTGTCATGGTGCAGTCTCACACAATACTTGTACTGGGAATAACTTTTCAACGGTTGAACGACTACTAAATTGTTTTACTCTCTCATATGTTTTTGACACCTAAGTCGCTCGACAAAACTTGCGTGAAAACTCATCTGAAGGAGCTTTTCGTGTTGTGTTTGCGTTACTTCATTATTGGACCGACGACACTTCCACGGTTCTCTTATCAACTAATCAATCAGGGCTGCGGGCGTTGTGGTCCTATGAATAGGATTAGATAACTTGTTGACACATATAATGGGTTGGACAGCTAGAGCAAAAAACACGCTACGCCTGGTTGCGTATTGGCAGGCTATTAAAGCCACTGTAAGTCAGCCATTCGGGCGCTAACACACAGCTTCGGACCGCTCCTTATCTGTAGTTTGAGAATTAAAGCACACAGCGACGGAAAAATCTAAAGCAGATTTCGCCATAGCTAAAAATTTTGGAGCCAAAATCAGTCGGAGAACTCTTGTTGGTGACAAATTTTGTTTGCATAATTAATTCTGAAATTAACAAAACAAATTATGTGGGCGATACTAAGAGATTCTAAGCCTTCCTAAACCAAATGATTTCTTGCCTTAAAATTAAATTTAAAGCAACTCTCGAGCTGTATACATTATTCTTTATTTGCCCCGAAAGCATTGAGACATTTTTCAATTGCGAATATAATGTGTTTGTTTTGCATTTTTCTCCGAAAGAATAAAACAGACATTTTAGTGACAAGACCTCTGTAAGCCGCAACAGCTGTGATGAAGAAATGACATTTGGTCAGGACTACATGCGAAGAGTGTTTGTCTTTCGCCCATACAAACAGATGATACCCCGCGATAAAAATGAAAAGATGTTGCCGGGAAGTTATTAGGTGATTGGTGATGATATCTGGTTTTATTCCTGATCCCATCAGAGCCTTAGCTGTCAATAGCCTTTGCATACACCGCCAGAGAGTTCTAGATCACCAAGGACGAAAATGTTTACAGAAAGCTTATACAGTGATGTGAAAACTATCCCACTTGTTCCCATTTTTTAAAAACTACAATGTGTTCAGTATTCGCTATCACAAATGCTAAAAACAATCAACTGTTTGCGGGTGGCTTACAGAAACAAAAATTGATTCTTTTTGGTTTTTTCACCGAGGTGCTGAAAGTTTTTGCAAAATAAACAATAAGAGCGAATAATTTGTTTTTCACAGCTACTTTCATCTTTGTCTTGACAGCCAACATCACTCTATCGCAAAGAAACAAATGCCGAATTCGCATCTGTCATTCGTGCAATCCATCTGTCAAAGCATATCTTGTCGTTTCATTACGTTTCCCTTCATTACCCGTCAAAACATACCATATTTAAGTAAGACAGAAAACAGAGTATTATTCTTTTTTATACGTAGAACGGGCAAATAACAATTATGCACGATTTTTGAGATTATATTATTTGCTCTCGACGTTTTCAAATATTCGGCCATTGCGCTCTCTGATAAATTGCAGACAAAAAACAATCTATTTTTCATCTCTTTGTGCGATAAATAATGATTTATCTCATGTTTACTTCAAAGTCTTTCTTAAGCTATTTGTAAAGTTTCAGTCCAAGAAGATCATTAACGCCGTGCTTATTCACACTAAAATTGAAAGTTGTCTAAGAGCAAACCACAGACACTCTATAATCGCAAGTATGGAAGATGAAAGAGTATGCCGCAATGTCAACGCGCGGAAATATCTTGTGTTTCAAGTATTCCTGTCCGCAGTGTCTATTCTTGAAATGGTTTTTTAATATGAAGTCGACGTATTGGCGCCGATTTTAATAATTTTGTTGGAACTTTGGAGCCTACTAGGCGAGTATCCGAAGGGTTACAACATACGATGTAGGAAGCATAGTTTGCTTATTATCAACCACCCACAAGTCACGAAAAGATGATAAGGCGCTTTAGTAACTAAGGAAAAGTAACAATTTTTTCCTATGTCTTATTTTATATGTGCAATCTAATGAGTTGTTCCAACAAACGAAAAAAATAAAAAGGTCACATATGTTAGCAGAGGGCAGAGCATTTAGGAATACTTAATACTTAGACAAAAAAAAAACATTTCGCTTTTATTTGGTTGATGCGATCATTTCTTCACCCGCATATCGGAACCTACACATCAACTAAACAAGGATGAGTCATTGATGTGTATACTTAAAGAAATTATGTTTGAAGCGACCAACATATACTCCATAATTTTAAGCTGTAGACTTCACATTATTATAAACTGTTTTCAGTTGCATCAGATTTGGATGAGAAGAGACGAAAGTAAGGACCAAAACGAAACGACCATAACAGAGAAACAGCAAACTTGGTAACTTGAATTCAAGTTAGGTAACAGCAACTCATATTACAGAGACAAACCTGCCTAAGTTCCCTCATGAAAACTTTTCTTAATTTTGTAACTAGACAGGAGATCAGAATCTATAGAATGGGCAGCTTAATTGATAGTAGACAAAGTAACAATTATCTGGTGTAAAACGGACCGCTATATATTTCCAACGCGAGTATAAGACTACAAAATACAGTTGCAAAAATAACCAACGTCAATGAATTCGCAGGAAAAATTTGTTTTAAAAACTACTTGCTTTGAGGGATGGCGCTCACCAATTGTTCCGTGAGAACTTCAATAGCCAACAAAATTTTTAAACATTGTTTTGTTTAAAGCAATTTCTTTCAAAACCGTCTAATTGTTTTGCCGCTCGCTGTTGGTAGTGTTCTGTTATTGTGTTCAACAGAAATGCGTGCGGAGGGAGGCGGGCTCGAAACCTGCGGGTCATCATTGTATTCATATGGAAATGGCCTGCTCCACCTATCTAGTGACAGCTATAGAAAGGCTACAAGAAACATTTCAAATTCATTGCTCACTTTTCCTACAATAAAACCGAGCTTATCGACTCTACGTCTTAGCTAGGTACCGAGCAAAACACAAAAGAGTTGATGTTTTTACAAAAAAAAATACACAGAGCGGTAGAAATTGATAGCGTCGCTTAAGTCAGCTGCTTCAAAAAAATACCGCCATCTCGTTTTGATAAAAGCAGTTTGAACAAACAATAATGCTCGGCAATATGAGTATGTGGTTGAATTGACTTTTGTAGTTTGATGAGTTTTATCAGCATTCTAGAAAAATTCTACATATCAATAAATGTACCTTTGTGATGAACAACACATAAAAATCAACCACAAATTAAAGAGACATTATAAAGGCGAAGTAAAATGTTTACCAATTTTAGCTACGAAAGTTTCTTTCATGATCAAAGGGAAACGCATTACTGATTACGACAATATATAACTGTTTAGATTAAAATTTTAGAAATTTTAATCCTTTGTACAAGTTAAACTAAAGTTTGTACAAGCATACCAGCCTCTTAATAGTTTTAATTTCAGTTTTAATTAAAATAGTATGAGTGTTAACAAGCCGGCGTGAAAAGGCCTTTCATTTGGCATTCAGCGAGTGAAAATTTAAGAAACGTCTGTGCGATTAAAACGTTTTTGAAAACAATAATTCGTCGTGTCAGAGTTTTATTGCATTCAGCTCAATCCTCCATACGAATAAAACACCTCGTTAGAACTAGAAGAGTTCCTTAAAACAAGCAAAACCGGGGCAAATAATATAAATTTTAATCTGTCACTTCTCACATGCCAGCTGTCCATCAATGTCACAAAACTTGACAGCCGACATCAAAAAGAAGCAAATCCTTTTGGAAATGAGATGGATTCTATCAAAGATATTTTACCAATAGGCATCCTGTTCATTATAATAACACGCCGACACCTTTCGATGCCTTCCAAAAGAAATGCAGGCCCTCAAGCCAATATATGTAATAGATCTGCTACTAAAAACCAGATAAAACTGATTAGATGAAAGACGGGCGCTGTCTGTCGCCACTCTATAGTAACACTTGTCAACTCAAGTCTCTTTGTAGAAGCCGAAATTTATTTGAAGATGCAAATGGCAAACACACTGCACGGCAAGTCACAAGTTATTATTTTCGAAGCAGCTCACGAACTTTATGAATATGAAAAATCACTAAGTAAATATGGACTTCCGATGCAAAGAAAAATATCACACCATTAATAAATCAGTTTTTCTTCTTATCTTCAGAGGCTGGTCGAGTGATGTTTAACTTTTGTTCTGAAATTATAATATAAATAATTCAGTCAAAGATCTATAACGAGAACTTATAAAAAGATATTTCAAATCAGCTTTTGTTTTGTTTTGGAAAATGGAAGACTAATCGATCATGAATTTAGAGCAAGTTATACAAAAATTTTAATATTTCCTGAAAATGATTTGTGATTCGCTTATCGATCTGAAAAACACACTTTAAACGCTCCTTAACCTAAGCCCGTTTTATCTTTAATTTCACTTAATCCACGGTTAGAGATGTTTTTGTGCCGCAAAAAGCTTAAGAGATTAAATTTGAAGTGGCTTTAATTTAGGAATTTTGGCGCTGTGGCATTTGGTATTGAAGTTCCTTACGTTGGCTAAAGATTGCAAAATCTTGAAGTCCTTAGACATCAAAATGTATGGCCCTTCCTGCATTAACTTCAAAATATGGTGCAATATACTCATATATCACAATATTAATTTTTTTTGTCCTAATATTAAAACATTAAGGCGAATATAAAAAGGATGATATCTGCCACAAAGTAACTCCAATGGTATCGTTGCGGGTTTCATATAGGTGTATCTATAGACTAATTCATATATAACATTGAATATAAAAAGTTTTAGCACAAGTCGGTTAGTCGAACCAATTTTGACTGCATATCTAAAGCCTACTACAGCAAAGATGAAAAGTAGCTATTAACTATATATTTTTTGTTTTTATTGGAGAAGACAGGGAGCAAAACGTATCTTAATTTAATCTATAACCACGATATATTATCAAAAATGCTTACGACCTTATAAGATAAATTAATACTAAGCCCACCTTCCAGAGAGTTTCTCCAAATTTCACTTTTAGGTCAATTGTGAAAACAAAGAAAAAAAATTAAAGACATTTCTTATTATCTGGTAATTTATTGCTTGCGTAGCTTCAATATATATATATTTTTAGCATAAATGAATTTCCTTTCTCTCCTGGTCGCCACATGCTTTCTCGTCGCTGCACACACAGCGTTCAGTAGTAAATGATCAGTATTCACGTAGATTGTCGAGGGTGTCTTTCGAATCAAAGGGCCGTAACCTTGCATTAGAAAAAAATCTGCCGTCGGAAAATTCGAATGGAGAAGGTAAATGTATGAGATTGAATACATTTTGCACCGCTCTAGATCTTGAAAAAAGGACGTCTTCAGTTGGTGAACATAAAGCAACAACACTGACAGTTTATATACAATGGACTCATCAGCAGTTGAACCAGGAGAGATGCTATTGTTGAAGTGTGAAGGCTCGAATATTGAAAACAACGACATTTTTAAAATATAATATATGTCATCATTCATACGGTAAGGATGTTTTTTGTTGAACTTCTTCAGTTTTTTCAGTTTTCCTCCATGAAAAATATGACGCAACAAAAATGCTGGAAATTTTTCAAAACTCAGAGTAGCCAGTATGAGTATGTAAAACAAAAACAAAGATGTGTTATTTAGCAATTTAAGTATGACAAAAAATGTGAAAGCAACCATTTGTTTTTATAGATTTATTTAGTTGAATAAAACTTTATTCAATGGTAACTGGTGATGACTGCTCCAAGTCCACTGACTACTGCCTGAAAAATAGCTTTAAGTGTAGAAATGGTACTTGTTGCTTTTGTAATTTCTTAGCAGCTTACAATTAGTTTTGTTTTATGAAAGATACAATAGGAAACTCATTATGAAGATATAACACCAAAATTCACTCAGTCTAGTTTTTCTAAAGCACCCCCACAGCATCACAGAATTAGTGTCAATAAAATCTTAAAAAGCGCGTCTTATGTAGTTTTGCACTTTCTCTCTGCTTTACCTTTCAGTGCATGGCTTGCAAACTCCATCAATTCCGTATTATACCGATGTGCCATTTGGTGCTCTAAACGAACCCGTCCAGAATTAACTGATTTCTGTAAATGGTTCAGAAATGTCTTCTTATTATTCAGACTAGCTGCGTTTCTTTGTTCCTTTTATCTTGCAATTAAATTGTTTGGCCGGTTTAGAAACAACAATTCCTTTGTCAGTTTCAGCGCACTGAATAGCGAAGAGCCCTAGAAGTTGAACCAAACTGAAAGCCGACAGTTTCAATGGAAAATAATGCTTAAATATTGGCCAAAATTGGAACTGAATGCTTAAACTCTTCTCAAGACTCAAGAAAGTGCCTAAATTGGAGTGCAGTGGGAACGAAAAAGTGCTCCAAATTAAAAAAAACTTCCAAAAAGCGCTCTTTGCAATCAGGACATGCCTAACTGTGATATGCTACTAATGGAAGTAGTGGTATGCTTTGGTGTTACTAATGCTTGGTATTCCATGGCAAAGTTCTACTCGGGCATCCACGAAGCTAGTTTTCCAAATCACTCCAGCCCTAGTACTACTCGACCAGACTAGATGCTATTTCCCTGATTCACGCCAACCCTACTCAGTTACCCCCGGTGCTCGCTTCCAAACTTCGGATACCCCCTCTGCGAGTTCCCCAATTCACCCCAACCCTATTCAGATACTCCCGGTGGTACTTCTCTAATTTATTTAATTAAGGGGATTCTATAGCCCAAGATTGTCCGTGCGTTCCGCGGCACATAGTACAGACTATCGAAAACCAACCCCCTTCCAAAGTAAAAATACACCAATATATGAGCTGTATTTTGACTCGAAGTTTAATAGAGTAGCTTTACAACTTTGCAATGCTATGAATACTATCAATGTATGTTCTACATTATTGAAAACAATGTATGCTGTGTTAGTCAGTTGTTCCGCCGATGGCTATATATTTATTCTAATCATTTGAGTTTTATAACTTTATATTTAAGTTCAAAACACTGGTAAATATTAAGAATGACTGTATTTCAATATTATTACAACAAACTAATTCTTCCGATTTCCCTACCTCACTAATCCTCACTGGAATCTTCATTTCCATTTTCATGGTGAGTTGCCTTTTAAAACGTTCGAAATTTCCTATAGCTATAAAGATTGCTTTCCAAGGTGCTAAAAATCTAGCTTACGACGATCTTGCAGTAATATCAAAGAGTTTAGATGGAAACTCAAATTAACCTTATGTTGTAGTCTTTATTTTTATCCACTGGAGTGAAACAACCTAACTTTTATACTTTGTTTTTGATTGAATCAAAATTAAAATATCTCCGGCAACATTGATAGAAGTCAAGTATTCAAAAAGATTGCGAGTCCCCTGCCTCAGTTGTTCTATTTTAGTTTTCCTCGATCCTCAGTAGAAGGACCCGAGAGGTTTTAGCAATTATTTGACATGCACTGCGGGTGCTTCCCGCCGTTTTTATCTTATCCGTGCACGAAGTCCAAGGGAGCTAAAAAGTCAGTTTCGGTCCGGCTGTTAGCGCTTCATTTAAGACTGGGGTGAGCACAGGCAGCCCAAGCTTGGGATGTGATGAACAATTTATAGACTTTGTATGGGAAATTAACTTTGAGCTTATAAATGCTAAAGTAAGATGTAAATGTAGAAATAAACTTCACTTACCTCTACCTAAGGTTGTCCTCGTCTTTTCTGTGCTATCGCAGCAAAAACTGTGTCCGATTTAGACGGGTTTTTGGCTTACAAATTTGTATAATGCATGCTTCGCTTTATAATTATGAGGGGAAATGACAACCAACGACATTGTTTTACTTTTCAGTGCAGAGTCAATTTCAAAAACGGAAAACACGAAAAAAATTGAATGAAAAAATTCAACGTGTTTCTGGTTACAAACAAGAGTAGAAAATGTCACAGGGTGTTCGCTTCAGAAAAACCGTAAAAGCTCGCCAATAGACATTTCCTGAAATTGGTGACGTAATCTCGTCAAAACGAGACCAACCCTCGATTTCAGAAAGCGTGATGAGATGGTGAATGATAAAGATTTGACGAGCATATTGTTTGAAAATATCGGCAATCTTATTGAAATAAAAGTGGGAAAAATATCAAAAAAAAAAAGATTGGAAGTGATTGCGGAAAAAGTTAGTGAAATCGAACTTCACAGACAACAAAGTAGAATGGTGACCCGATAGTGAAGACTTTCGATCCATTGGGAGGAAAATCGAAAATGAGCCCGCTATATTTCAGCTGATAACGTATTCGCAGCCAACATGGACGACGTGTTTTTTCATTTATGTACTAAGAGTAAATTGCAAGATCACAATGACTAATCATAAACAGCTTGTTTTTGTATGTAGTGATAGTTCGTTTTTTCATGTAGTTAACGATCTATTTGTTTTTCACACTCACACCATTGTTTGCAGAGAATGAGCGCTTTTCTTGTATTTGCGTACTGGTTTTCTCAATTTCCTCGTGAAATTTGTTTTCGAAAAGACTACTTTGAACAGCAGGTGTTTTTCGTCGTTCTGTGACATGTTTTTTTATGTCTGTAAATACTGGAAATTCTCACTACAACGTTTCAAAAGTTTTCACCGTCCTTTGTCCAACTGAAACATTTATATGAATTATCACCAGGATTGAAATGACACATTGAACTTGTCGGCTTCTCCTTTTCTGCGATATCTCGAGACTTTTTTTTCTCTTACTAGGACATTTTGGGAAACAAAAAAAAATCCTATGCCTGTATTTAAGAATTTTTTTTAAAATTATTTTCAACTTCGTACTGTGTCGTATAGACTCTTGTTACTTGGCCATCGAAGTTTAATCAAAAATAAAATGCAAACAGCAGTAATAAACATATTCGTTTTAATCATATCAAC
>JANCMA020032507.1:0-16661 GCA_024336925.2 Zoanthus solanderi
GTGTGTTTACGACTGTCGAGATTAAAGTTGTGTTTCAAGGTTGTTTTATTCGCCCATCTACCCGAGTGGTAGTGATAGTTTTCGAACTATATGGTCAAGTTTTGGAGCTTAGTGGTTTGATTTGCAAGCCGCATGCAGTGTCAAGTTTGAGATAAATGTTCAAGATTTTTCGTCGACCTTGGTGAATTTGCCGTGATTTGCCTCGGATTGTAACTCAGTGGAAATATGTTCAAGATTTGTCGTCGACCTTGGTGAATTTGCCGTGATTTGCCTCGGATTGTAACTCAGTGGAAATTATTCAAGTTTGTTAACGTTATTCGCGAATTGTCTGTCATGTCGATTCGCTCCTGTCCTGCTGGTGTAGCAGGGACTCGTTCAAGAATATATAATACACTCAGAAACAAAGAAGAAGATACAGCTGAAAGGATAAGACAACTGAAAAAATCAAAGGCGGGTTGCCTAGGAACTTTGAGGAGATTTCGTAGAGAAATAAAGGAATTAGTTCAAGCCGACGAGTGGAGTGGGATTTCAGAATTACACCAATCGTATAGCGAGACATGGAAAAAGTTTGTACGACTTCACGATAATTTGTTGGAGTTATTGGACGAAGGCGAGGTAAGAACTGAGGCTATAATACTTTATGAAGAGGAAATTAAGCAAAAAATGGAAATGGAAGTGATTATCAAAAGAAAGGACATTGAAATTGGGTCCAAGATTTCATTTGGTGGGGCTAGTTGTAAAAGAAGTCTTCGTTCGAAATGCAGTACTGGCAGTAGCAATAGTTTAGCTTCTCGCAAGGAAAGGCTAGCCCTATCAGTGTTGAACTTAGAACATTTAAAGAGGAAACATGAACTGGCTCGTAAATTCAGTGAACTGAAATGTTCTCAAGAAATGCTCGAAGCAGAAATGGATTTGGATAGAGCACGTGTGAGTTATGAGATTCGCAAGGAAGAGAGCATTAAATCTGGAAAATCACGGGATGGTTCTATTTTTAATATGTCACTTAGTAAACCTGCAGAAAGTCCTGGTTTAGAACATTTTAATAGCAAATCTGTGGAAAGAGTTGTGGATAATGTTTTTGTGGATAATACAAAGTCAACGTTTGTTCAAGAGCCTGCCAATGCTACAAATGGCAGCGTGTTGTCTCTTTCTGTGAGTAAAACATCTTGTAAACCGGTAGGTTTGTCTCCTGGAAAACAAGTGGAAAACACTCAACAAAATTATGGAAAAACTGTTTGTGAAAATAATGATAATGTGCAGAGCAATTATAAGGGGAATGATAATGACAGTTGTAGAGATACAGGTACTGTATCCCAAAATTTGAACACAGTGTTGCATGAGAAACAGCCATTGGATACAAAGGAGGATAATAAAGAGGTGAGTGCACTTTCTAGTGTGATTTCTAAGGTTTTGAACTATCCAAAAGTGGAGTACATGCACTTTGATGGAAACCCAGTAAATTATACTTCCTTTTTGCACAATTTTGAATCATGTTTGGAGAGTACTGATAATTCAAGGAATTTACAATTGCTAATTCAACACTGTACTGGCAAGGCTCGAGAAGCCATTCAAAGTTGTGTTAACTTGCCTGTGGCAGAGGGGTATCTAACAGCAAAGATTACCCTAAAAGATAATTTTGGTTTGCCCCATGTAATTGCTAAGGCACATATAAAGAAATTGCAGGACCTAACTCCATTAAAAAATGGGGGTGGGCAGACTTTGTTAGAATTTTCAAGACAACTCGAGATTGCTGATCGTACTTTACAGGGTATGGGCACTGAGTATGTAAGTGAACTGAATCACACTAGCACCTTAAGGGAACTTAGTAAAAAACTGCCATTCTTTTTGCAAGGAAAGTGGGTCGAAAGTGCTGGTCAAATTATTGAGAAAGGGAGAAAACCTCTATTTGCTGACTTTTTGAAGTTTGTGAAAACAAGAGCCAGGCTTGTAAATAATGAGTTTGGTGAAGATTTACTGTCTAGCATATCCCGAGAGAAAAAAAAGAGTGATGAAAAGAGTAGTCATCCAGTTTCAAGAGTGGTTACTATGGCAACAGGGTTACCCCAAGGACAGAACAGTGGGAAAAAGGGGAGAGGTGATACTGCCTCTGGACTGAGCATTTGTGTAGCATGTTTTGGAAGCCATGGATTGTGGAAATGTGAGAAATTTAAAAAACTCAGTTATGCTGATAGAAATAAGTTATCATTGGATAACAAACTTTGCTTTAAGTGCCTCTCCAAGGGACATTTTAGAGATAAGTGCCCTAAAGTAACCTTCAAGTGTCAAGTACAAGGATGTAATAAAGATACTCATCACACCCTGCTACATCCATCCCCTAAGGATAAAGGTGGGAATGGGAACAATGTAAGAAGTGAGAAGGGGTCAATCAGTGTTCCCCTCGCTCAAGCCCACAATGAATTGCCTACTGAGATTCAAACCCAAGATAGAAATCGAGGAAGTGTAAATGGTGTACAAAGGGCATCAGTTAGTGTTGCAACTGGGGCCGGCGAAAAGCGAATCTGCTTGGGTGTGGTTCCCGTCAAAGTAATGGCAAAGGAGGGAGATGAAATAGTAAATACTTATGCACTTTTGGACAGTGGTAGTGAGATAAGTCTGTGCACTGAGCAAATATGCGAGACCTTGGGACTGGAAGGGACAAAAGTAAGTTTTGGATTAACAGGGGTAACCGGATCTATGATGGTGGAGGGGAGAGTAGTGGATTTAGTTGTCATGTCAGTGGATGGGAAAGTTCATGAGGAGCTACTAGGTGTTAGAACTGTGAGAGAAATTCCGGTATCTAACAGTTGTATCCCAAGTAAAAATGATGTCAAAGATTGGCCTCATTTAAGAGATATTGATTTGAGTGAGATAGGTGAAGCTGAAGTAGGCCTTATAATAGGTTTGAAGGAGAATCCTAGTCTATTTATTCCCCTAGAGAGCAAAGTAGGTGGCAGTAATGAACCGGTGGCAGTGAGGTACTCACTAGGTTGGACAGTTATGGGTCCCATGAATGGAAGTAGGTGTGATGGTTATGTCTCGGTGAACCATGTTAGTGAATTAAGTAACAGTTTTATTGTTAGCGAGAATTCCTGTTGTGTTACCGGTAATTCAGTTGCTAAGGGTTATGTGGATGTGCAGAGTGTTGGCGGCTTAGATACAGATGGACTTGAGACTTTTCGTGCAATCCAGAATGAAGCTCTAGAGGAACAGATGGAAAGGCTCTGGAAAACAGACTTTGGGGACTCAGTATTGCGGTTAGAAGTAAGCCCATCGCTTGAAGACAAGAGAGCACTTGAAATAATGGAGAAAAGTATGAAACGAGTTGATGGTCACTACCAAGTTGCCTTACCGTGGCGTTGCGACCCACCATACCTTCCTAACAATCGGTTGATGGCAGAAAAGAGATGTGCACTGCTGAAGAAGAGGTTAGAGAAAGATAAAGAGCTACTTGAAAAGTACAGAACTGCTATGAAAGATTATGTTGAAAAGGGACATGCAGAGCAAGTACCAGAAGAAGAGTTAAAGGCTGAGGGCACAATGGTGTGGTACCTCCCACACCATCCAGTGTCACACCCTCTGAAAATGGACCGTGTTCGAGTTGTGTTTGACTGTGCTGCTAAATATCAACAGACATCTCTGAACCAACAATTATTGCAAGGCCCAGACTTGATGAATCGTCTGATTGGTGTACTGAGTCGCTTTCGTCAGGAAGAGTTTGCGATGGTAGCAGATATTGAGGGAATGTTTATGCAAGTGTCTGTTGAGCCCAGTCAGGTGGATGCTTTACGGTTTTTGTTTTGGCCGGATGGAGATCTGTCGAAAGAGCTTGTTGAATATCGAATGTTGAAACATTTGTTTGGGGCTACATCATCCCCATGTGTGGCTAATCTTTGCTTGAAGAAAACAGTGGAACTGTATGAGGGCAATGACCCAATGGTTACTGAGACTATTGATAGGAACATGTATGTAGATGACTTAATGAAGTCGGTCAACACTGAAGATGGAGCTATCTCTTTGGTTGAAAGTTTGCGTGCACTTCTCGAGAAAGCTGGTTTCCACCTAACTAAATGGTATAGTAATAGCAGAAGAGTCATTGAGTCTGTGCCGGAGTCAGAAAGAGCCAAGAATGTTGTTAACCTTGATTTAGAACGTCTTCCTACTCAGAGTGCTTTAGGGCTTAAGTGGAACATAAATGATGACAAGTTCGTGTGGGATGTGATAGAAAAATTTCAGAATTTAGGTTGTGACAAGCCAATGACGAAACGCGGAATGTTGTCTGTGGTACACAGTCTGTTTGACCCACTAGGATGTCTAGCCCCATACACAGTGAAAGCTAAGTTGCTGCTGCAGTTGCTGACCAGACAGAAAGTTGGGTGGGATGATTTACTCCCTGCGGAAGTTAGGGTGCAGTGGATTCGATGGCTTGAGGATATTCCGAAGCTGAGTGCAATTCAGTTAGATCGTTGCTTCAAACCCAAAGGATTTGGTACTGTTAGTGATGTCCAGCTACACATGTTCTCTGATGCATCAAGGGTAGGGTATGCATCTGTAGGATACCTCCGTTTGATGAATGAAAAGGGTGGCATCCAGTGTGCATTTGTGATGGGGAAGGCAAGGCTGGCACCTTTAAAGGAAATCACCATCCCTAGACTGGAGTTAACAGCAGCAGCATTGTCAGTGATTCTGAGTGCTATGATACGCAAAGAACTGGACTTTTCTGTACAAAAGATGTTCTATTGGACCGATTCTTTGTCAGTTCTGAAATGCATCTGTAACGAGACCAAGCGATTTCACACATTTGAATCAAATCGCCTCACCATAATACATGATGGTTCTTCTCCAAATCAGTGGCGGTACGTGAAGAGGGACTTGAATCCTGCAGATGACGGTTCCAAAGGTATGAAGCTTGATGTGATGCTACAGAATGATCGTTGGCTCAAAGGGCCGGAGTTCCTAAGATGTGATGAAGAAGAATGGCCAGAGATGATCAAGGTTCCTGTCTTGGAAGATAATGATCCTGCTGTGAGGAAAGAGCTTCAGGTATATACTACAAGTGACAGTCGTGATATCGTGCAGGAAATTATTGAGTATTACGCTACTTGGTGGAAATTGAAGTCGGCAGTAGGCTGGTTGTTGCGTTATAAACAGTTCTTGAAGAATAAAGTAGTGCAGAGAAGGCATGGTGCTGAACGGATTAATGAGATGCTAACCACAGGCTTCCTCAAGGTTGATGAGTTAAGAAAAGCAGAGAAAGTGATTCTGAAGCATGTTCAACATAAGGAGTTCTCTGATGTGATAGACATTCTATCAAACACTGCACTGAAGAATGGTGATAGGGTGTTCGTGCGCCTGATGAAGAAAGCAGGAGTGTCAGTGAGCAAGTTGCACCCAGTTATGGTAGATGGAATTTTGCGAGTTGGAGGTCGGATTGACAAAGCGCCACTCAGCTACAACATGAGACACCCGGTGATCTTGCCTAACAAGAGCGTGGTCACCAGTCTGATAATTAGAGACTGCCATGAGAAAGTCGGTCATCTGGGACAAGAATCAGTTCTTTCTTCTTTGAGACAAGGTTACTGGATAGTGAAAGGCAGATCTGCAGTTCGCCGTGAGTTATGCAAGTGTTTGCATTGCCAGAAGAGAAGGGTAATGCCCTCTGAGCAGATCATGGCCGATCTTCCTGAAGCTAGAGTTACTCCCGAAGAACCTGCATTTTCACGTGTTGGAATTGACTTCTTCGGCCCGATGCAGGTGAAGCAAGGACGTTCGATTGTCAAGAGGTATGGCTGTCTCTTTACTTGCCTTAATTCGAGAGCATTGCATGTTGAAGTTGGGCACTCCTTAAATACCGATTCAATGGTTAACGCATTGAGAAGATTCATTAGTATGCGTGGTTGCCCGATAGAAATCTACTGTGATAATGGCTCAAATCTGTCAAGTGCAGAGAAGGAGTTAAAGGAGGCCCTTAGTCAATGGAATCTTCAAAAGATTCACAATTTCTGTGCACAAAGAGAAATTGAGTGGCATTTTATCCCTCCATCGGCCAGTCATATGGGAGGGTCTTGGGAGCGGATGGTGCAGACCACAAAGCGAGTACTGAAATCGTTATTGAAGGAGCAGTTGGTGTCGGATGAAGTACTCACCACGGTCATGTCAGAAGCAGTCAATATTGTTAACAGCCGTCCACTTACACGAAGTAGCGAAGATGTCTCAGACCCTGAAGCTCTGACGCCGAATCATCTGTTACATTTAAGGCCGACTCCTAGTTTACCTCCTGGTGTATTTGGGAAGGAAGATCTCTATTGTCGCCGTGCATGGAGACAGGCACAATACATAGCGGGACTGTTCTGGCAAAGGTGGACAAAAGAATATATACCAACGCTCTTAGAGCGGAAGAAGTGGGGAACTCCAAAGGAGAATCTCAAGGTTGGAGATTTGGTCCTTCTTGTAGATGTCAATTATAGCCGTGGTGAATGGCCTACTGCTCGAGTAGTTGAAGTTATGCCTAGCAGTGATGGATTCGTGCGGACTGTTAAAGTAAAGACTGTGTCAACTGTAGCAACAAATGCAAGGAGGCAGCGACGTGGAGAGTTAAAGTCGAGCAGTACAGTACTTACCCGCCCGGTCACAAGTTTGTGTCGCCTGGAACTAGATTACTAAGACAGTAAAGCTTAAAGATCTAGACATTGACTCTGATAGAACTTTAATATACGTTTTGTTTTATTGATTTAGCTATAAACGTCGGTAGTGTTAAGGTAGTTGTAAATGAAATTTTCTTAAGTATTTCATTTAGGGGCCGGTGTGACTACCGACGAGCGAGCCCCCTGTGGCCTTTTGGTCATGTGACCAAGCACATGTTTGAGTTTGGTTTTTGTTTTTTCCCGTAATGGCCGAACAGTTCGAAAACCGCCGCGCCGGAGATTTGAACTTACGTTTAGCATGATCATTTGGTGTGTTTACGACTGTCGAGATTAAAGTTGTGTTTCAAGGTTGTTTTATTCGCCCATCTACCCGAGTGGTAGTGATAAAAAGCTATGCGGTTTTTGTCACCATTTGAGTTTTAATTTCCAAAAATAAAAACTTGAATTGACTTTGTTTCATTTTCCTCTAACAGTATCCATCCTTAACAAAAGGAATCAATCGGAAAACACTCGATCCGAGAATTCCTTGAGATCGCAAACTGACGTAAGAAAAGAAGAAAAAAAATCAGAGAGATTGATTCAGAAAAAAAGAAGACAAACAAGCATAACAGCTTGGAAATAGATAATTTAAAAAACTTACCATAGTTGTCCCCTTTACAAGTTTTCTGACATGATTCTTTAGTAGGAAACATATTGTGATTTCCAAGGCAGTTTCTGAACTTGATTCGAAGACACATCTTAGCAGTTTGGTCATAGTAATATTTATCTTCGTCACTGTGGCATTCAACGGGATTCCAAACCCTTTGACAAACATCCGTTTTGATTGGGTCTATGAAATAAATTCAAACTTTAAATAAGTACTGGTAATCAAATGGTTTGAGTGCAATTTGGGATTAATCAGCACGAGTAAATATTTGAAAGACTAGCATATAAAATATTTACAAGTATATGCATTCAGGGAGAATTGGTAACACGGATGACAGACATGACAGGAGGCGGAGTTCGACTTCTTTTTTATATTTTGATTGAGCTCATCACAGCACTCGATAAACCTGGACGCCATTCTGTTTGTTTGAAAACTAGTGAAAATGCATGCAATTGTACTGCTTTGATTTGTAATTGCACTGTTTGGGATTTACAGAGAGACTCTTAACCAATCAGATTGCATCAATTTTTATATGCTTATTATTAATATTGAAACAATATTAAAGAAAAAGTCGCTAGTTAATTTATGATTGAGGAAGTAAGAACTGTTTTCTACATTCGAAACCCATGGTTAAGAGTAACTTTTTTTATTGTATTCATTCATATCTAATGATAAAAATTCAAATGCAGTATAAAAAAGAACTTACTTCATGTAGTTTCGTTATCTAAGTCTAGCCTATATATCCAAAAACAGCCTTTACACACTGAAGAAACTTCTAATCAACTTTGGCAAGAACATAAAGAGCTTACTCACCACACTGTTTTTCGCAGGTTTCTCTTGTGTAAAGCCAAGAAAGGTTGCGCAATGTACAATGCGTTAAAACTCGCTGAATGAACTTCATGCAAGGTGTATCACGATTAACAGTTGGCGTCTTAGCCATCTCGTGCATCATTTCATTGTAACAAGGGCCTTGGGGTCCTGGTAGCTGACAAGTGTTGACTGCGGCAATCAAGGCAAACATAATATACTTAGTTTGTGACTGAATTTGTTAATATTTGAGGCTATTCTTTTGAACTTACTCAACTTGCGTAAATAAACGCGAAAATCATTTCTAGTAATGTCAAGACTCAGTTCGTAAAGAACAGTGTTTGTTTGCAAATAGTTTCATCTACTAAAGTTTTAGCAGCAACGAATGAAGCCAAGGCTGTGTCATACCTATCTGACAATAGCTTCCTGAGTACCCCTTCCTACAAACACACTTTTCATTTTCACATGATCCTCCGTTCATACAATCTGGATTGCAGGGCGCTGTAAATAAAAGAAAAGGAGAACATTTTGCTAACATTCTTAGTTATAACACAAGAAAATTTGATTAATAAATAAAACGTAATGATAATGACAATGCCCACAGCAAGGATGATGATGATGTTGATGATGATGATGACGATGCTCACAGCAAGGATGTTAATGATGATGATGACAATGCCCACAGCAAGGATGATGATGATGACGATGCCCACAGCAAGGATGATTGTTGATGATGATGATGATGATGATGATGACAATGCCCACAGCAAGGATGATGATGATGTTGATGATGATGATGACAATGCCCACAGCAAGGATGATGATGATGATGATGACGATGCCCACAGCAAGGATGATTGTTGATGATGATGATGATGATGATGACAATGCCCACAGCAAGGATGTTAATGATGATGATGAAAATGCCCACAGCAAGGATGATGATGATGACGATGCCCACAGCAAGGATGTTGATGATGATGATGATGATAATGATGACAATGTCCACAGCAAGATGTTGATGATGATGATGATAATGATGACAATGCCCACAGCACGGATGATGATGATGATGATGATGATGACAATGCCCACAGCAAGGATGTTGATGATGATGATGACAACGCCCACAAGGATGTTGATGATTATGATGTTGATGATTATGATGATGACCGGAATGACTGCAGAAAAAATGACGTTGACACAATAATAACAATGATGGATGATGATGAAGACGAAGATGATGGTGTGAATGATAATGGAGATGATGATTATAATGATGACGATGATAATGAAGACGATAATTAATGAAGGTAAACATAAAATTATGGTATCTAATGTGATGATGATGACGATGATATTGAAGACAATGATATCCAGTAACAGAATCAAAGAGATGGATTTCCTCAGGCTCATAAAATGTTTAGTTAGAGAGTTATTTTAAATAGACAATTTCAGTATTCACTTTTAGACTAACACAAGAGAGGGAAAAATTCTAAATGCATACTTAAATATTTAAGTTATCTAAGTGTAACTTAAACTTGTTAATGAGGTATTTTCAGTATTTTGGAAAGCAAACTTTGATTTTGTGTTACAGTTCAATTGCTTATTGTCTAAAGTTGATCATAATAATATATTGAATAATAATGATTTGATTACCCAGCAAACAGACAACTTACTCTTTTCACAACTACTGCCAGAGAATCCGGGAGGGCATTTGCATTGGTTAGGGGAAACACAGGTCCCGCCATTGAGACAAAGCTGCTCGCATATTGCTGTAGAGAATATATGAATCGTTAGTACGACCTTTTGGAAATGTTACGAAATCAAGGCTGATTTATTGAAGGTAACTGTGTGTTAGTGACTGTAATGATGTCCATCAGGTGAGTCACCATTAACTCAGTACGATATAAATAGGTAAAGAATCAGTCAGGACAAGTGAAACTGTCATACGATCGTCACTGAATCGTGACAGCTAAATGCTTGACCCAGATAAACAATCAAATACAGTATATATAAGACAAAAAGATACTTGCATTTCGGCTATTTCATAGTTTTATTGTATTTTGAAAACCATACTTTAACTCTTCTTTTGTTTGCTGCATAGAAAGCAAATTCATTTGTACATATAATTAGAACTCAACAGTTACCGACACAAACTAAACTTCGAACACTTTTTAGGTTCCAGCTTACAAAATCAGTTATCGCAGACAAAACCCCATAGACAAAATGGTAATTCTAGTTCGTTTCGTTGAGTTTACTGATATTAAAACATTTTACTGAGACTGGTCAAAAAGAGAGAGGAAATCATCATGCTTGAGAATCATTAACTCAAAAGAATAATTCAATATGTTAGAGTGCATTTACGACACTGCTTCTGAAAACTTACCATACTGACACAAGTGTCCTCGGTATTCCTTAGGACACTGACAGAGATTTTCAACTGGATCGACGCAAACGCCGCCATTTTGACACGGAATCTCACAAACAGCTGTTGGGTTTAAAACACAAACCCAAATATAAGCAAATTAAACTTTGGATGAGATAAGTTTTTTTGACACTACCTTTTGATTTATAAATTTCTAATAAGCATTCATATTTCCACCATCCATCAATCCATCTATCTCTCTATCGGCCATCTACTTACCTCTTTCTTTTTACATTTTTATTGAAAATATATTTATGTATTTTTTTTTAAGTTCTAATAATACACGCAATTACTTGCATTTTCAATAACTAATTTACAAACCTGAAAGCGATTATAAAAATCGAACAAACTCAGTCGTTAATCTAAAGCCAAATGCAGCTGTTGTAAGAAAAACATGACAACGGTAAAGTCAGGGATGAATACACCAAAACAGCGGAACAGACGAAGAAGTAATGAGATTTTTGATCTGGAAACACTAAAACAAACAATAAAACAAAAGAGAGAACTAATGGACTACTTACGTGTCTGGCAGTAACTTCCTTCGTAGCGGCCTTTTGGACACTGACATTTACCGTTTGAACAAGTGCCGCCATGTTGACAGGGTGGATGACATAAAGCTACATTGTATTGGAGAAAAAATGGCCAAAAACATTGACTGCTAAGGTTTGAGTCGGCTGAAATGTTTTGATCTTCGCCGGTAGGTAAAGTAAGAGGATTTGGACTTAAGCTCTTTGGCAGATTAACCCAACTGTTGTAACTTTTGCTTTAACGAATAGCTAATTATGGAAACGTCAGCTGCTTACACTAAATTACGGCAACGATCAAACGTTTCAGCCTAAGCTTGATTTTATTACACACTTTCAGCAGGGGCGTATCCAGGAATTTGTAAAAGGGGGTTCAACCGAGCTGCGAATGTGCGGGGTTCTAGGAGGATCCAGGGCATGCTCCATGGAGAAATTTGAATTATTGAGTCGCAGAGACCTATTTTCGTTTTTTGCGAAATGCACTCGGATTTATTCAATGTTAGTTCATCCTTAACACATATTAGGATGTGTCCACAAAACCACAAATAAAATTGAACTTAAAATACAGAAGGTACATTTATTATATAATGGTGGAATGAATGCACACAATTGCATACTTCCAGTGATCCTGTCCCTCTGTCATCACATCAGAAAGTTGGTTCACAAGCAGCATTTGTCTTGGATACTGATGATGAGCCAGTTACTGAACTGACTTCTTTAGGCCTTCCGCATTTTTTTTTTTGGCTAAGTAAAATTTGGTGGACCTTAATAACACGACGTGTATAAGTTTGTTAAACCTCAATGCACGGCGGAGTTAACAGCTAAAACCTGTTTAGCTTTTCTTTGGTAACATCTATTAATTTTTTAAATTATTCAAAGGTATATTCGTGGGACTTTGACCAACAGTGATCATTGAAAATTGTTTTACCTATGTAAAAGGGGTTTGATCGAACCACCCGAACCACCCCTAGATTCGCCCCAGCTTTGATGAACATTTGGAAGGTATATTTTTTGAAATATTGATCTATATTTCTTCTTCGTTCTTGGTTCTTATTTTTCTCGCAATAACTTCTCTAAATATCCTAGACGGCAGAATGTAACGCCTATGTGACGTTGCTACCAATGCAACTCATTTTAGTTTCAGCTCTTTATGAAATATTGAATGGATAAGAATATTATCCACTAACGGAACTTGAACAAAATGTAAATAGGTAAATAGCTGGGAGAGTAAATAATATCCTTACAATAAAAAGTAATCTATGGTATAACTGGTAGCCACTTTATTATTATTCTGTCACGTTTGGCAGAAAGAAGGATATACAGAGGAACAACTTTGCCACTTTAAATGAATATTAGGTGCCGTGAGGACATGTTGTCAGTTGTTTTATTATTATAATATAGATAGGAACCTACGAACGCTCTGATAGGTCAAAAACCCATGTTTTAGCAGAGTATAAAACATCGAAAAAAGCGTGTTTTATTGTTTTTCACTATTTGCGGTGTGTAGAATCTATATTATAAAGCAGATGAAGAAGCTTAAGCCGTGTATTAGACTGTGATAAAACACTTCAGGTATATATTTGGGAACACTCGAGAAATGTAGCAAACGCTCGCCTACGGATCGTGTTTTATCACAATCTAATACATGGCTTAAGCTTTTTTATTTGTTAAATAACAAAGTAATTATCCACATATTGCTCTAACCTTCACACGGCTGTGTATTACAGTACTGTGTTTCAACCTCAGAACCAAGCCCCTGGTCGATGCACGTTTTCCCTCCATTTGCAGGAATGGGGTTGGTACACGTACGATTGCGCGTGCGCGTCCCTCCGCCACAAGTTGCCGTACATTCTTTCCATGAACTCCACGCTGAATAACCGCCGTCCACTGTAAAGTCACCGGACATAAGAAGTACATTAGAGAAAACTCTAAACCCTTTACAAAGTTTTTAAAGTCAAATCAGGTTTTTAACTGAAAAGGTCGCGATGGCTTTTAGTTTAACTCTAGTTTAAAAAGCAAATTTCGAAACTCAAGTTGAAATCATTATTTCCTCTTTCAAATCTTTCTGTCGACTATTTATGTTTCACTCTCACACTGACAGTCAAAGAAGGATTTTACTGATCATAAATATACCAAACATAAACATTATGCATTTGTTTATAAGTAAAACGTTTTTAAATTCCAAATTCAAGTAAGATAAAATATTAATTTCCTACATATCCTCCGTCTACAGCCAGAGTTCGACAGAGGCAAAGCCAAGTTTGGCAACACGTACTACATAACTTATTTATTTTTACATCCCAGTAGCTGCAAACGACAGAAGTTCTTGGATCCCTTTCTTGGATTTGAATATTGAAAGCCGACGCAAAGACATTACTTGTGCCGAAGAGTCAAACTTTATGATCTTGTCAACGGAATAGATTACCTTAATACTCGTGTGAGAAACTCTTTAGAAGCGAGTGTAGTTATTACCTGTCACGCCTGGGCAAGGGTCTGCGTTACAACTTTTCGTTTCAAGGTCGCCACCGATAACAGAGCAGTCACTTCCCCCGTTAAGCGGCTCTGGATTAGTACATTCTCTGGTTCTTAATTGAGATCCTCCGCCACACGTAACAGGGCAAGGAGACCACTCCGACCAACGAGTGTAACTGCCAGCAACTAGAAACGAGAGTCAGAAAGAACAAAGTGTTCAAGAGTTAAGAACATCCACGTCAATTAAGCTACTAGTCCCGAATAGAAATATATTTCAAGAATTTGGCATATTTTCAAGGGTTGAGCCCGCAAGCCACAATATTTGTCGTTGCCACCAAATCGTTGCAGCAACTAAATTTTGGCATTATGGTCACAAGCTTCATTTTATCTAAGTAAAACTGCTTAGTCATTCTTCTGTAATAATCAAATAGAGGGAAAAAATTTATGACAAGTACTAAATAAATATACCTTTAAGAGGACACATATCGTCTTCTCCTGAACTTGGAACTGCAAGAACAAAGCATTTGTTCGAATAAGAATACCAAAGAATAGAATTATTCATAGTATATACTTGGTAAAACTGAATACAAAAAATATACTCTCATTTTCTGGAGAACTTAAACATCCAAATCAGCCACGTGATTAGAACTGGTGATGGTCCTACCTTTAATAGCTGACGGAGCCTCCTTCATCCAATACCACACAACATTGGGTGTTTCCATCTGTCCAGCAATCCATTTAGCTGATACTTTGCTAACGAGAGTACCGTAACTATCAGCTCCAGTTACATCTGAGGTGGTTAGAATAGCCTTTGTATCTTTCCGCGGTAAATACGGCACAACTTTTCCCAGGGATGTGGGACCGTAACTCCAGTTACCATACTTTTTGACTTCAGTAACGTCAGTTTGCGAATTTGAAGAGCTCACGAAGCTATTAGAGAAATAGTTCTCTTTTAGTATGAAAGATCATTATGATCATGAACTCGAGGCTAACCTTTCCTACCATTATCGCCATTCATATAGGGCAGGAATATATGAAGACCTGGTGAAATCTATCTTGTTTGCAATCATCAGATGGAGAGCTCTATGGACTCTAACTATTTCTGCATGTTTGCTTTTGATTCGCACAGAGCTTATCCGCCGTATTTTTCTTTCATTTAGGCACATCCATCAAGGACTGTGCTGTCGGTGCTCATGTGATCTAGCCGAGGATGCTAGCCCGTCAGGGGTGAGCCCTGGCGTTCTACAACACCTGAAACAACTTTCCGTGCTTATATAATCCAGCCGAGGATGCTAGCCCATCAGGTGTACGCCCTAGCATTCTACAACACCTGAAACAACTGTCTGTGCTTATGTGATTTAGTCGAAAGAGCTAGCCCATCAGGGGTGAGCCCTGGAGTTTAACAACACTTGAAACAACTGTCCATGCTTATATGATCCAGCCGTGGATGCTAGTCTGTCAGGGGTAGACCCTGGCTTATTACTTCTGCCAAAACCTTTGAGTGTCTTGATAAGACTTCTAAAGTTGATACAACCAGCCTGACGTTTTACTTTAAGTTCACTATCATTTATGGTGAATATTACAATTATTACGTCATTGCCATTACTTTACAAATCATTATCATCAATATAATCTTTGTTATCACTGTTTCGCAATTTTAACAATCTATTTTTATCTCTTAACTTTACTTTCAATCAACTCTTCCAACAATCAACATATTCTCTATGCGTAAACATTTCTACCTGTAACTTTGTGGAGCACTCCATATTCCACCGTATGCACCTCTTTCTGATGCCTCCAGTTTGTACAAGAATGGGCCCACAGATATAGACTTGATTGTATCACCGTCTTGTAGCACTGAATAATCTTTTGTAATTGAAGGTTCATCCTCGTTTCGTTTCTTAATATTCTCACTGTTCCATCCTTTCTTAGATGCACTAGTTACCAGTAATGTCCAACCACCTCCATCGTGACTCATATCGCAGAAAACTTTAAGTTGTTTTGCCATGTGTTCATCCTGTAGATAAATTGTGTATACTCCATCTCGCCTGCGGTGACAGCGTTGGTAGAACTCACGACACGATCGGATTGGAACTAGATTGTAACGTGAACAAAACAAAACAAGTTATACCAAAGAGATGGAACAGAAACCCAAACATGTGATCAGTTAATTTTAACTATTCGTCACGTTGGCTGCAGCATAATATTGGCCAAGTTTAATGCAAGTTATTGACAGCTTTGTTAACATTTGCCTCACCATATGTAGCAGAATTGCAGAGATGGTACGAGCTCTACCAAGACTTAGGTCCGGGTTGCAACTACAGCTCTGCCGCGATTTGAACTTCTGTTATCCTCTTTTTCACTACAATTGACATAACTTAAAGTTCAGTACCTGCGTGTAGTGGATACTTACCCGCGATGAATTAGTGTTCTTACCAGCGGACGAGAAAAGCTTTTATCCGCTTAAAATTACTGGAGATAAGATTTTGCAACGACGAGCTATGTGGCTCATCGTGAACAGTTACATATTATTCTTGAAGAATTATGTGAGATATATGTTTGCATTATCCAGGACTATAAAGGCACTAGTAATTACACATTCGACAATACTTGCTTCCTTTTCAGAAGCTATACTTGACTTACTCTTTGGTGCTGGACAGTTTTGCATGTTACATTCCTTCGTCTCCACTGGGGAACCAAAACGAACACAACGTCGACCTCCAAACATTGGAATGGGTTGTGTGCACGTGCGTGATCTAGATGATATGCCACCGCCACACGTAACAGAACATTCTGTCCATTTACTCCAAGATGAATAACCACCATCAACTAGATTACGAACAACGAATGAAGCTAGTTAGCAATAACAATTACCAGACGGTCATATTACAGGGGCATTCGTATTTCCGGGTCAGGACCACATTTCATAACAGACCTGTTTCAAATAATTTGTTTTCAAGCGACTGTTATCAAGCATTTACAGCACATTCAATAAATAAAACTTACTTTAACTGAAACCATTTTAACAAGAGCTACTGGAGGGGACTTCAGTTCTAAGACTCGTACATATGCATGGCACTTGACTGCTACAAGCGAAAGAGTATATCAAACCTGAAAACTTTACAATACGCTAATTTACTGTC
>JANCMA020032602.1:0-16652 GCA_024336925.2 Zoanthus solanderi
ACATAACGGCTAACAGAATCCCATATAATTCCAATACTCCTTCATTTCGCGTTTCACGCTCATGAATGAGTAAAAAGGCGCTCAAACAGCGCATATGGCTCCTGTAAGTTGCCGTTTTCGAAAGCCTTTACTTCCTGGTATAAATCATTTTCACAATTCCTTGAGAAGTCTTAAAGACAGAGCATTACTACTGCAAACATGTACCTACTTTGATTGGTTGTAAGTTTAATAAATGAATTGTTTGGGCTTCCTGTGTATGTGACTCAAAGTTACACTCTTACGTTACACAGCTCGATGACATTATTCATGGCTCCGCTCGACTAGTCGCGGCAGGAGCGATAAAAAGGATCAACAGACATCGGCCAGTCGATTAGGTAGGTCTAAACTGACTAGCAATATACGTGGGTAGTTATGAATGATATATAGGCTGTATTGTATAGTTAAAAAGTGTAATCAAAGGATGCATGGTTGTACGGATAGAAGGACGGAATACACCTTAAAACGGACGGTCGGACGGTGGTGCGGATGGGTATCGATTGCCCGGTAGAAAAAACGGATAGAGCATAAAGCAAATTTATATTCCTGTTAACCTTAAATGACTGGAATGGAGCTTGATATGATAACCGTGAAGGGAGAGGTACCAATCCCATGCATTTCCCACCCCATTTTTTTTTTGCGAAATCCCACCTCACAATACTCAAATCCCAGAAGGAAAATAAACTAACAAACAGCAGTTACAAATGATACTCAAATCCCATTCCCATATTTGATTTTTGACATTTTTTCCCATTCCCAGTGATCAAATTCCAGTCCCATAGCTTGAACCCCATCTTCCCAGGGCAAATACCGACCAACCCCAATTCCCATGTATTTTTACCCCTTCAGAATCCGGCTAGGACCCTCCAAATAAGTTTGTGAGCGTGCCCAGCCTGTGAGGATCTGTAAGTTATCTTTTTGTTCCAACTCTAATATCTGTAAGACTGTATAGTTTCTTTGCATGAATAAAATTTAATGTAAGAGATTCCAAAGGCCATATTACGAAGTAAAATACTTATGTCACTAGTGTGAAGTACGTTTTAAGACAAGCTTGTGTTTTTAATAGCAGGTGACGTTGTTCCTTAGGCAATGATTTGGTTCACAAAGGAACGTGTTGTAACAGATGACAATACGTACATTTGCATGTTTTGTGCTATGCAGATATACAATTCATCTGGTTCAACTAATGCCATGGAAAATATCCAAAATGAACACTATATCCCTTAGAATTGCTGGCGAGAAATAGTAAAAAACTGTAATATCTCAGAATGGCGGATAACATGCATATTTTGCGACAATTTTGTTTACAGAGACTGAGTGAGTGATGCAGTTGTGTTTTGAGTTTAATGGAGTTTTGTTTACTTCATAACCATAAAATAAGTGATTGATTAATAGGAACTGAGGTTAAACATGTCTATAGGAAGCTAAATTCTGTTGTCTTGAAAAAAGAGCAGACGTATAGAGAGCGCTTGATTGTTGTATTTTTTTAAGCTAAACACGAATCCCAGAACTTTGCACGTACGTATTGTTAAAGTAGCGGTCAGGAAACGGTGTCGCTATTCAGCAGGCGACTGACCGTATAAATGAAATCGCTTTTAATATGACAAAAAGTGTTTTTTCCAACAAAAGTTGCTAGAGCACTGGTTGCAAGTTTGAAGTAAAGATTTCTCTTAAAAACAGATCCGGATTTGTTTATTGTTTTCAATTTTCAAGATCCCCATCAACTCTGTCGGTAGAGTTTAGGGTCAATTTGAGAAGAGGCTAAGATGTGTCATGGCCTAACCTTGGTGCTTGAACTAATCAAGTGCTTGAATCCATGTACTTCGAAAACGGTTTTAATTTTTTTTTTACAATTTAAATCGCAGGAGTTGTGGCTTGAACAAAGTTTTAGTTTAAAACTCAGACTAATCATCGTTCTAAATTTCGGAATTATATTCTTTACAATCCCTTAATTAAAGCAAACTACCTACTTTAAAATTTATATTCTGAAGTTTTAGTCCTAAATTCAAGCGACAAAGCAAACACGTGTGTTTTGCTATGCCACAATTTTTTTTTATGAGATCTAAGCTAATGAAACCATTAATTAACTGGCTGCATACTTTTAATTTTTCAGTCACTTTTCACAAACTGATGCATTTTCCCCATTGTTGCCATGTTGTAAGAGATTTGAAAATGTGTGGTTTTCGACATTTCCTAGGGCGGCTTGCCTTCCTTATGTCAGTGAAGGCGACAGTATCACAAACAAGCCCAAAATATGCGTGACTTGAGTGGATTAAAACAAGTTACTGGTTGAACATGCGGTCTTGGCAGCTCTTGTGGTTTGAGACTACCTCCCTTTGGCTTTGGCTTTGATCTAACCGTATCAAATAATGCATTAAAGATATAATCTTTCATTTTTTGAAAGAAGAGGTTGGTTTGACAGGCTTCCAGGAGACTCTTAAAGTTATCGACTTATCCGAAATGCAATTAGGACCAACTTAGCTTTAGAAATATCATAAAATTAAAAAGTGTACTTTTGTTTACCTCCTATTGCCAACAGTTAAAATTTTCTTTGTGTATCAATTTCAAGTCGTGAACATTTTATTGCAATACACTGACGGTCTCCTTGTTGCCACGTAAGATCAGGCACTGCTTTCAAAGAATTTTGGGCTCCTATCAGTTGTATAAAGGATACGTAGATATCAACCAACAGAAAGCAACTAACCAACTCACAGATTTTGTTTCATTTGCGTTCTGTACAGGAAGAAATGGTGGCGACTTAAACTTGTTTCTTGGGTGATTAAATTAGAATCAAAACGCCCAAGGCTAAAATTGAGCTTTTTTTAAACCTTGTAGCAGTAGCGCATCACCTATATAATTGATTGGATGCCGAAAATTAAGAACAATAGTGAAGGTAAAAGTCATTGTTAAAAAATAAGTTGGTTAACATTGGCTTCCCGGCGCAACTGAAAAACTATAGTTCCCAGTTTCGTAAGTAGCCAATGCAAAGCGGTCGTCACTCGTTGATATAAATGGACGAATAATCATAATATTATCATCAGAAACCTCAAACAATTGGCTCTTAAGAGCTGGGCCATTATTTCCTGAATGGCCAGTAAATTATCGATAAAAAATGTAAAGATGAACATTCAAACCATTTATCTATTAAAAATTGCAATTTTGAGAAGGTTATTAGTAGCTTATGGCTTTCACAACACGTATGTCAAACAAGAAATGTAGAAGAGCTCCGAATAGCAAGTCTTAGATAAAACCTTTCTCTTGTAGAATTCGTTTGGCGTGAAAAATTATGAAGACCGTATAAAATAATATCGAAACTTTTCCCGTGGATGTTTTGAGACTCCTTTATTAAAGAATATTTCTTTATCTTCAATATATTTAAATGGTATGCCAATCAACTGAAGCACAAATCTTATAGCTGAAGCAATTGGGAAGCAATTGTCCTGCAAATGTGGGTGATTTTGATGTGACGTCAGAATTTATGAAGTTCTCAAGCATTAGTATAAGAATGAAAGTACTTCGAAATAGAGTTCCCGTGGCAGGATCAGTACGGTATTTCAAGAGCACACTTGGAAAATAGCTTCGAGGGCAAATTAAGTAACCTCAAAACTGTTTGTATTGATTGGAGAATGGATGTATATGGAAGCACATTTATTGAATTGCAAAAATAGCCCCGGATTCATGATAAAACAACCCTCGACTTATTCTCCCAGTTGAAGTGATATAATTGAATTGATATTTTTTTGATATGTTATTCCAATATTACATACCTAATATAAATGATGTATAATACTTCAATAATTATTATTTTGTATTATCACTATTAAAACTTTATATTTTTACAAATTCAAAAAGAATTCCATTTTTTAAAAAGTGACTAAAAGGTTTATACTGATCTGTCATCTTTCTCAGTGTGACTGGAAAATGGAGAAGGCGTTACAAGTCTTTGTCATACATCTGTTGTTTCTCTTTGTGACAAAATTACGTTACTAGTTTTGGCACGTTCTTTCATGTCTCAAGAACCTCTATGCATTTTCGCTTTGTTAAAAATACGTAAATACACCGCCAAGTTGTGTGTGTTGTGCAAGTTCTGCTGACATCTTCCTTCAATTAAGTTCTTGGTGACGCAGTACATGCAAGCTTTTTCAGTAATAGTAGACCAATGCTGTAAGTGGCAGCATTTCCGATTATCTGATATTTTTTCTTTTACATTTTTAAAGAAAATTATTACGAAATAATATAACAATACATCAACCATTGAATAATTTTGTAATTATGACATGCCAGATTTTTAAAATGACTTAATCTTAACGATATTTCGACAGAAAGAAAAAGTTTTGGGTGGCAGTATTCTAAAAGCCCCAGTGTGACACGATAATTACGTATTATTTGTTACGTCACAAATTGTGCGTTAAATATTAATAGAACGTGTGTCCCCGGGGGCGGGAGATGATAATAAGTAAGGGCCATATTTACTCTTTTAAGTGAAAGCTGCCAAAATGAATCGCAGAGAGGACAACAGAAAAAATGCGCCTTTGTGTTAGAATTTCGCGTCACCCGCAGATACCATGGAATCGCTAAACAATTAGAAATCATTTTGTTTTATTAAGCTTAAAGCAGAAACTTCCCGTTTAAGCTTCAGAAAATTGCTTGTTGTCGAAAAAGCGACCAACTAGATTCCTGGATTAAACTCTCAGAAAAAGTAAATTGGGCGATAAAACTTTTACTATTTCTTTAACATGACAGTTAGAACAAGGATAACGTATTTTAAAAGATTTCCTGCTCGCCAAAGGCTGACTAAAGACAAACTATTAATTGCAATAAAGGGCTGAATGAGATACAGCTGTTTGCCTGTTTTAATGCTTCTTTTCATCTTTGTATTGCGCTAAGACCACATGACTTATGTGGTTTCTCTGCGGTTTTCGCGGTGTATAAGTTTTGATTTAAAGCAGTCCGACCATTACACGATCGAATAGAAATGCTTTTCTACTTTTTAACATTGATTTGAAGGGTTATTTTCACAAAGAAGAGTTGACAGCGTTTACGGAAGTAATTAGAATTTCACTTTTCATTTATTGAGAGAACAAAGCCCAGGAGAACAATGCCTTGAGCCAACTTTCTGATTGGTTTAAGCTTAGCAGGAAAAAGAATTGTCAAATGAATATGAAAGAAACGCTAACTTTGTTCGGAAAACAACGATTTTTCCCATGCTCTCGTTGCCTTCAGTTACACACAATATGGTCGCCAGTTAAGAAGCAGTTTGATCTTCATCTTTCATCATAAACGCCGGTAATTTTTGACAGAAATAAAACACACCGGAGCATAACTGACGCGAATAAAAGAACCGAAGATTTGTCGACACAATAGATGGAACTGATGAAAAAGAACCTTGGTGGCAATATTGTATTCTATATTCTAAACCACATTTCTTGTCTTAGAATTCTGATTTGATATCCGCAGTTCCGTTGTGGCTCTTTTCATGACGGCCTTCAAAAGAGCCTCGAAACCTTCCGTCTCTTAATCTGGTAATGTGATTTATGTCTACTCGGTCTCCTGGCTTTGGGTCCGTTTTCCTTTCGCTTTAGCCACGCATGCTTAAAATTATAGATGAATTCGCGATAAGACTAGAAGTTCTAGATTTCCTGCCACTGTTCTACAAGTTAAAGAAGAACAGTACCCAATCAAAAATAAACGTTTTTTCCGTGTTTAAATTCAGGGAAAGATCAAATAACGTATCTTCGTTTTTTTTTCCAAACTGCGCGAATGTTATCATTGCATGAATTTCGTCTTCAAAAAGCTTAAAACAAATATTCTGTCGCAGCGGGGAGTTCTTCATCGCAGCTCGGCCGTAAAACCATCAAAGGGGCCGTTTCAAAAAAATAGTCGTTCAAAAATGAGTCAAATTGAAAACAACTCGTGCAAAAATTAAATAAATTATGGAAGGATTATATTACAACAGTTGCTGCCCGAATTGACATGTTTTACTGGCGCTTTTATCTGGTTGTAGTCCCGATTTCCAGCTCGTTGAAGAGAAAGGAGAAAGATATAACCACATTGCTTTGTGTTCCTAAGAGAACCCCATCGCTACCTGCTAAATTCGGAAGATGTGTTTCTAAGCGGGCCCAAGCACTACCTGCTAAATTCGCTTTTCTTTTCAAAATCGTGAAGGTTCGAGTGTAATTAGTGTATATTGCAAGAAACCCACGAGAAAAGAATTCTAAACACGCGCCGCGAACGCGGATTGGCGAAAAGAGGGTCATTAGCACATGGCGCATGCGTAACAGCTGAACGGGAAATGCACGTGTGAAATTAGTATAAAAACAACAAAGCTTCGTTCTTAGGGATATTGTGTCATTAGAAGAGAACTCGTCTTTATCACGGTGTATTTATCTTTAGTGTTTATGCCGACGGGAGCCATTTTGAGCGACCTTTTCATTCAGTTCGGGCAGGAAAGAAGATTGAATTGGACATGTTGGATTCAAATTCTGGTCCGCCTAGACGAAAGAAGTTTGTCTTCGATGGGTGTACGACAAGGGTTATGAGTCGCAATGTTCCACCCTTGATACATACTCTCTCCGCAAACACAAGAATTTTCCAACCCGAAGAAATGGAATCGAGAGTGATTTTACCGCCATCTTTGTTAACTCACTTAAGCGAGGAAGTTCTTGTTTTAATTCTTGAATACCTGGACTGTAAAACTCTTATAAAATTGAGCAAAACCTGCCGGCTATTTAACCGTCTTTGCCTCTCGAACTTGATATGGCGTCATCGATGTAGGGTAAGTTTGACTTCTGTTTCATTTACGAAAGATATTCAAAGTTTGCGTTAAATTCAAACACATGGACACTGCATTTATGACTTATTCAACCCGTTCTGCCATAATCTAGAGTTCGTTGAAGACCGTTTCTGTTGAAATTTCAGGGAGAAACATGGGAATTTTTCTATTTCCGATCTGGCGAACCATGCGGTTTGTGGTAACAAGTTGGGCTGATAAATTTGTTGGCTGTTTTGTTCAAAATTCAGTTCTTCTTCTCTCGATATTCCGAATAGGTGAAAATAAGCTTACCTATTTTTCATTTGGTGGATTTGCAAGCAAGATTTTACAACAGTGTTGGAAATTTCTTTTCATGAAACTCGGGGAGATGTATATTTGCGCTGAACAACTACCCAATGGCGAGTCGTAATATATTTATTATTCAAGATAGGAAATATAGTTAGAAAATCGAGTTTCATTTCACTTTGAATTTCCTTTTGTAAGAATGATTTTTTTTTACTTTTATCCCCTTTTATTTCAAGCACGTACAGTTGAAGGAAGGGAAAGAATAGGATTTGGTTGTAACGGTGTGATGTGTTATTTTGGAAAAGATCCGCGTTTGGTTGGCCAGCTTACCGAGTAGATGGATATTGGGGCTTATTGAAATGGAAATAAGGGATCGTTTTCACGGGTTGCAAATGGTTCGCGTTGAATAGATCTAGTATTGAATGAATACTGCAAGAGCTTGGTTTTTGTTTGGAGATCTTGTATCACGAAAGCACTTCAGTATGTCCGTCAAAATATCACGGACCCGCCTGCCTGGATGTGTGATAGCCGTCAGGCACCCATGTCATGTTACGGTTCTTTCGATTTTCTGCCTTTGTAAACATTCTGTTTATTTGAAAAGTTGAATCCCAGTGCTAAAAATGCGGGTTTCCTTTGAACACCCATTCGCCCTCGCCGTGAATTAATATACTGCGTCTTTTTCAGAGCAAATTGGGTGATAATATCTTGACAGCCAAGCAGCGAATGGTTCGTGTGTGTGTTTGTTGCCATTCGTCATGAGCAGCTGTTTATAATTATTTTAAACTTTTGAAACAAATTGCAATTTTCTTTGCCATATCGCACCCTGCATAGCCTTTCTTACAAAACTTTGAAGGTCATATCAATAGCTTCCATTTGGCAGTATTTGAATATTGTAGAAAGAATATATTTTGTTTCTTTAACTTTATGTTTGTCTTGACTCAAAATATTTTGGCATGTGTCATCGCTTTTTCTAGTTGCTACGATTGCAAATTACTTATCCCCTAATGGCTAGTTAATGAAAGTATAAATTTATACATTTAGTGTGTAGATGGGTTGGTAATGGATTGAGGTTATAAATGGCAAAACAATTGTGTTTTAGTTTCAGTCAATTTCGGTTTCGCAGTATTTTAGCGTTTCACTTTCAGATCAGATCTTATGTTTTAGCCTGGTGTGCAGTTAATGAATTTTGATAGACCTTTTATCAAATTAGTTGTCCGACATCCTGGTCAGGTGAAAGAAATCAGCATGGAAAATATCACGAAATGTCTACCAGGAACACCCCCAAATTACCAGTGTTACTTCTTTATGCGTGTCATTTATTGAACACATTTGTCATTCAGAGCCAAAGCTTTTAGTTGGCTTAGCTACCTAGCCTGCTACCTTTTGATTTTTAAAGCAAGGCATACGGAATTTGTTAAATTTGTTTTATAAAGGAGTCATTCTTTGTTTTAACAAATATATGACTATCAGTTTGAGGGGTTTTGACATAAACAAAGCTGCAGAAAATATGCTGATCATGATCCAGAAGGCCACTGCAGCATTTCAAATTTCCACTTCTAATTTAAAAATCTACCGTTTATATGACTGAAATTCTTGCTACTTGGACTGCACTTAATGGAAACAATTTTTTATTGTTTCAATTTTTATGATAGACAGTCAAAATGTCATAATCTCCTGTCTTCATCTGTTCCCACACCTTTTGTAAATTAATATTGTCTGTGGCTTTTATTTATACTAAAATTATACACTGCCCCTTCTGTTATAAAAAATGAAAATCAATATTTATTGTTTCTACATGTCGTTCTAGTCATAACAGGTATATCATAAATGCACAATGCACCTTGTGGAATAATATCTAGTTGATGTTGATGATAAGCAGTGGCTCTGATCTTGTGTCCAAAAATTCTGAATTGATGTTGGTTATGAGAGATAAGTTTAGAGCTTTAAAGATTAAAAATAATTTGTGGAAGAAGAAAAGTAAGTTTAGTTACCCAAGTGTAGTTATTTTAAGTTTATTGATTTTCCCATTCATACATCTTTTTAATCATCCATTTTAGTTTAATGCCAAAATTTAAGCTTTTTTTTTATTTTTCTTTATCCTTTTTGTTTCGCTTGATATTAAAGTCTTCTGAATAAACATGTTTTTACAACTGAAAGCTGAAACTTGTTGATCTTTCCTAAGAAGAAATAGGTAATCGAAGCTAAAGTTTCGAGTGTTGGCACTTTGTCAGGGCAGCTGAAAATATTGGGACATTAAATTAGAGTTGTTAAAAATATCGGTTGTCAGTACTGGCTTTCCCTACTCACAATAGTATTTTTAAAGCTATTTAGTAAGTATCTTATTAAGGCTCTCACACATTTTTTGTTGGCAGATTGACTTTTGCTTGGAAACAAGATGGCAAGAGTACACATATTTATATATGTATGAGATGTTTTACAAAGCTGAAGTGTTAAAGAATGACCATAATTTCTTCAGGCCAGTTAGTCAACTCAAAACTTCAGTAATAGTTTGGTATTTGTTGAATCCATTGCCACCATCACAAAGTGTTAGTCACTTAACTGCCAGTCAGGCCAAGTCAATATGGGGTTTAACTGATGACGAACTGGAAAAGCATTACCATGAGTCAGAAGAAGGTATTCATTTTACCTCAAGTTTTACAAGTTTTTTGTGTATTATGAAAAAACAATATTGATAATGATAGTTAATTAGTCACAATGATTAGGAATTAATAGCTATAATTCTTAAGTATTAAGAATTTTAATAACTGATAATGTAAGACTAGTGGCTGTCATCAATTTTAAAATAAATTGCAATTAATTAAAGAAAATAACTGACTTACTATTTCATACCAGATTAATATTGTGCTTAACTTACGATATATTTTGATGTTTTGCTCATTAGATCAACAGCGAGACCCAGCAGAAATGTTCCCCTCAAGTTACTATGAATGGACAAGTTTGTATAAAATCTTTGTTAAAAAACATGGTGGTATACTCCCCATGCAGAACTATGTTTTAAAGAGATGCTTGCGGAACAGGCAAGCTTTGGAGGAACACTACCAGTTATCGCTTCATTCTTCAAGACAGCAAAAATGGTATCAATTCTTAGAAGACAGAGATATTGGCAATCCTAAAGCTTTGAAAGCACTGACAGAACATATGCCTAAAGTTACACATAGCTATATGCTACATCAGGTAAGAGACTGGAGGAAGTGAAAGAAATTTACAGTTCTGATTACTTAATTCTGACTACAATAAAAAAATAAAATTAAAAGGGAAGTATTAAAGATCTGAACAACTGAGAACTGTTTTCTATAACACTAAAAAATAAAAAAATTGACCATTCTTGGTAGAATTAGGTTAAATTCCCTCTTGGAGGCATTTCCTCCATTAAACTTGAAGCAAAGAGGAACAATAAATGAATTTTATCATTCACTGTCTTTTTTTTACATTCACATATTTTATTCAGATTATTTATGTAGATATTGTTTTAAATATTTTGTATTGTAAGGTACAATTTTGTGTCTGGTAAAATGGAGAATATCCCCAGGTTTCAGGCATACCATTTTTATCAACAAAAATCTTTAAGTGGCTACTTTTTGTCTTCACCCTAACCAGCTCTTGATTTCTCATTCTCCCATCTTTTTACTCTGATTTTCCCATAGTAAAGGATTAATATCAACTGTGACTCTTACACAACTGGTTCTTGTTTTTATTCGGTCAGTTTTGAAACATATTAAAATTGATTTTTTTTGTTTTCAGATAACTGCAATGTACATTGATGGGCAATTAAAAGGTGGTTTCCAAACAGTTAAAGCTTATGCTGAATTTTGTGGATACTTTAAAAATTGGCTTGATGCAAAAAGCATTAAACTCTGGCCACCAAGACAGGGTGAAATGGTTGCACAAGATTATAGGGACTGTCTGGAATACGTAAACAATGAGGTAATTAAGAAAAATTAAGGTTTGTTGTATGATAAAATTATTGTATTTTCCTTAATATTTTCTACGTCATGTTCGTTTTAAAAATGCATTTATGTCTAAAAATCAAAAATATGCATGTTAATTGTATAATTGATATAGATTATGAATTTGCTAGCTTTTTCATTTTAAAGTTTTGTATACTGTGTCTGGATAGGAAAAACGGTAGTTTGTGTTTACCGTGATATCAGGCCTCTTTTTAAACAAGTTTTTCTAAATAGGATGTGTTTGTATAAATGTTTATATAATTTAAAAAAATAGGAAGCGATTTCAGTGGTTGGTTTATACTAAACTACCTAGTCAAGATTTAAAAGTAATGACTTATTTATTTTTAGCGCTTGTTAGTGTTGGTATAACAAGTATATTACTCTGTCAATAACATTTTTTATATTGATTCTATATAGTGGTTGTTTCTTGACCAAATTTTGACTTATTCCGCTGACCGAATTTCATAATTTATTTCTTTGGTTTACCAAATGAACAAGAAGGCATTAAGCAAGCTGTGATGCGAGCCTTTTGTTAAGGATCATTTTCAAGATACAGTTTGTACAAGCTGCCATAACTATTGATTCATTACACAGGGATTAAAAAGGTAGTGGTGCAAGAAGAAAATAACATAGCATGTTAGGTTTGTTCAATTAGGCCAATACGATAAAATTCGAGAGTGGAGAATAATTAGAATATTTTCATTTATTTTCTGTGCCAGCTGGCGCCAGTTGCTGAAGAGGTTGACCTGACAGTAAACGATTTTCTCAGCAAAGCAAAGCCGTACATTGAGAGACTTCACGAAATTTGGTTGTGGCAGAATAGAAGAGGAACCGCGTACAGAAAAGAGCACCGACCGTCTATCGTTGTACGGCGGCACAAGTGCTACAGGTAGACTTCTAAATAGCATTTAGTAACTTTTAAACCATCCTAGACATTCTTCGAATGGTGTACACCCAAACCAAATCTGTCCCAATATCGACAAGCGTAGTGTTGTTTCAGCAAATGAGAATTGACAATAAAAATGTGCTCAGAATTCGAAATAGCGGGAAGTCCCAGATGGTTTCACTGGACTTCTATTCCGTTCTCAAAATAACGAGATCGATATTGTATTGTGAGTCATTTTGGTACTTGAGGTATTCTCCGACACAATGCATCTCTTGAAACCTCTTGACGCACTTAGAGAAAACAGATCATTGTCAATATAGATTTGTATGGATAAACAATTTAACTGTTTACCTAGAAAGACGTATTTCTGCACGGTCAATATAGGTTAATGAGTTAATTATTGAATCCGATATTGCTTAGCTAACTTGTTAAAGAATGGATTTAATTTACCGCGCGTTCAATACTGGTAAATCAAAGTCTCGAGGGAGAATCATCCGCAAGCCAACTGTTTCTATTTGTTTGCCATACTAGCAACCTTTATTGTTTATTGACTACACGTTCTCATCATGCTTTTGATTTTATTTATGCAGGGAATTTCTAGAGCGAGGCAAAATGGAAGATTTTACTCGACTTAAGCTTTATTTTGAAAGGAAAGAAATTGTGGTTGCTTGGTTCAAAGAAGCGAGCTGGTTGCACTCTCTTCTTGGAGATTATGTCATTCGCCCACTGAGGCCATCGTGCATATCTTCTGAGTTGTCGTCAGCGCATTACTCGGCGGATTGCATATCAAGTTTAGTTCAAAGGTACATTGAAGTCCATCACGTCCGCTTGCTTTTGATTAATTTATTTTATGAATGTTTTTCAAACATCGTAGACAATAAGAATAGCAATTTAAAAACCATTTAGCTTGCTGCTCAAAAGAGTAAACAATAGATGAAAATACCTTGAAGCTTGTCGCTTTTTTTCAATATTTACTTGAAAAGAATTTCAAAACATTTAGAAACGTGAAACAATGCCCGTTTCGCTGTAGGAAATATAGGATAGGTTGAACATTTTTTCCGTGATATGCAACATTTTGTTTTAGTTTTGTCGAGTGTAACATGAGCTAAAGGGAAACGATATTTTGCTACGTTTTTCAATATTAATACTTGAAAGGAACAGTTCGTCAGTGGCTTTTTCAAAAAATGTTCAGAAATATTTAATGTGAATGCCATTGGCCGTGGTAATTTTGAACTACTTTAGTTTCTTTTCATTTTTTTGAAAGAAATTAAAAGCTTACTTTAGTGCTTTAGTACTTGAAGTTCGCACCGAAAGACGACCAAAAACTTGTGAACTTAATTTTATAATAATAGTGAAATACTTGATTCTTTATTCTTTCATATTGCAGGTTTCTCGAGACAGGCTTGAGGTCTGATTTCAATAAGATTAGAATGAAACTTTCCGAAATGGCATCGTTACAACTTCAGAATCTTGTTCGGAAATCACGCCAATTGAGAGACGTTATTCAGCAAGACCTAATGAAAGAAGACTGTGTTTATCTTAGCGAATATGATGACAGAAGTTCGCTTTTTACTTTCCCGGGGGGAACTGGCAGCGACTTTTTTGCAGACTTTGGTAGACGAATCGAAGTTGTGACGTTAGATTAATAAATAATAGTTTATTTAATATCGAGATTGGAAGAGAAGTTTTTAAATTCCTAGTCAAAAGTGAAATTGTAGTTTTCATGACTCTGTAGGCTTCTAAATTTACATTCTATGCTTTACAATTCTCATTTTGCGCGTAATCTTGCTACTTCGAATTACCTTTTAGGCCAGTTCAATTATGGTTAGTTGTGGTATTTATTATAACTTTGAAACATAGCGTTGTATGTGGATCATGTTCAACTTTTTTAGAGATTTTTTTCTAATTCAGTTCATTTCGTTTACATATTTTTTTTAGTGAAGTGTCTGTTGTGGATGCTTACAGCTTCTTCGGTTGGGAAGAAAATCCACGCTTTTTAACGGCTTGTTTTTCAAGCCTTGCAAAGTTTAACGCGTTTTTGTATATATTCATTCGTATCAAAATATATATTGGAAATTAGATTGGTGTAACAAACAAAACTGGTTCACTTTCAAACGGAGATTTTGGAACCGCCGTCTGTGCAAAAATTGCTGTTTATAGAAAAAGCGCGGGGGCTTCACACTGTCATTTGTCAGAAAAGTTTTATTGTTACAAATTGTAATTTCGCGTTCTTGATAACTCTAACATATCCAGGGATGATATCCTTACTTTCAAGACAACAAAACTAGGTGTAGTTAACCTTTTGTAGAATTTTTTCGAGTTAAAACAATTGTTATGTGCAAAAGAAGAACTAGGAACAGTAAACTTTAAAAAACCTCCTCTAGAGTAATTTTGTACGGAATATTTTTGCAGTAAATTGTATTTTGAACAAATGTATTATAGGATATTTAGGTTTGAAGTTTGCTGTCAGTAAGATACGGTACATTTTATGGCAGATTTAATAGTTGTTTCAAATTTTTGGTTCATTCAAGTGCACAAAGAGACTAAGAAATTATTTATTGTACAAAAAAACCAAATGAATTTGAAATTTAGCATAATTTATGAATTCTCGTAAAGATGAAAATTGAGCAGCGAACTTGCTGTTCTTTGTTTCTACGATATTATTAAAATTTACAAAACGCCGCTCCTTATGATAAAATCTAGGCAGCAGCGAAATAAAAACATTACATAAGAGTTTGTGTCTGTTGTTTTAAGTGCAAACGCGCAGACAATTTTCCACGGACTTGTTACTATGAACGCGAGGCATAAAAAGTCCCAAATTCTAGAACAAGCTGGCAACTTTCCGATAATGAGAAATGATGAAGAACATCCCGTTATAAAATTTATTAAATACAATGAAGTAGCCTCACATTCTTGCTAGAACTAAGTGCTCGCAGCTTCGCAATTCTGAAAAATGGACATAATGGTTGAAAGCGACCTTTAACCTTGAATTGATCGTACGTTTTTGCTTTACTTTCCTTCCATTATATCGGTCTGGTTATTAGCCAAGCCTTGTAGAGTCAAATAAGGCTGAAACAGATGTCCAGTTGGTTTATCAGCACTACGCGGGGCCAAATAAGGAACTGCCCTTTCCAAATTGTTCCTTTCAAATGCAAATACGCAAAGCATTCTGGTAGTTGTAGTATTAGAGGCAATCGTGCAAATGTCCTGTTGTTTCCCAACTAATAACAAACGTTTACTCATTGTTATATCGCCTAGTATTTTGGCAGCTACAATTTACGAATGAAACTTTAATATGTATATCAAACGTATCTTTGGCAAAATTTCGGTAGGCAGTCTCGGTTCTGTTAAAAAACGAATAAAAATCTTGTTGATCCAAAGAAAATCGTTTTTGAAGTCTAAAAACAAAAATGTCTAATGTCCTCAACATTTTGGAAAGCATTTGTATCAAAATTTTAAGAAGTTGGAATTAATGTTCCGGTTTTAGTCGTGGATACGCAAAGCGTAGGAACGACTTGCTGTGGGTCAGAATATGCAAACTTATCAATCATTCGGATGTGAACAAAATCGATAATTCAACGTGAGATCAACTGATATCGACTTTCCGACATAATACTGGAACTGTTTTATTTACTTAACGAAGTAATGGCAAATGCAGCAACGAGCAACTCGAGAAGCAAATTAACTTGTATGACGCAACTGCTGAAGAACAGTCACATTTTATGAAAAAGTTTCTTTTATAAGTTTAGAATTAAAATAAAATCTTATGACTTTTCACCCAACACCATCAGTTCAAAACAGTTCCAAGTCCTTTAAACCGTATCCAAAAATATGTTGAGCGCTGTAAAAGGAAATTTAACTATTTGCAAAATAATTCAAGTTTAATGTATCCACGACTCATTCACAGTTCCCCTTATTTACCTGGTAAATTTTGTCGCCCCTGACAAGAATGTTTACTGCTTCATTATTGATGTTTTCTTTCTTGATTTTCTTTTCTTCCACTTTCAGTTTGCGTTTCTATACATAAAATATGAGATTAGTGTATTGGAGTAAGTTGCTATCAATATAATATACAATTTCACTCTCCATCAGCAATTATTTAATATTTATTACTATTGTTAAACATGCAACTTTCCTTCATCGGTACAAAATGCATTGTTTGCAATTTTTGTAGAAGGCTTTGGATAAAATCTAATTTAAACATTTTGCAGTTTTTGCTGAGCTTCACTAAGCTTTGCAATTTTTGTAATTTTTGCTATATTGCAGTTTCACTTAGCTTTGCTAAATTTGTAATTTTTGTAATTTTCGCAATATTGGTACGTAGAGTTTAGCTAAAATTTGCAATTTTAGCGTTTTTTGCAGTTACATGTATTTCTGGCCATATCTCACACAAGGTAGCAAAATCTTTTTAGGCGTCTAATGGCTCATTGCAATTGGGCCGTTTCTTATCTCCAGTTTCTTTATGAGGGCCTTGCATTTATATATTGACCCTTTCATACGGTTAATGTCACGCATGCGTAACTTTTGATGAATACAGAGTAGCAAAAATCAATTAATATCAGTGGAAGAGCTCGGGTTGCGGCAAGCAAATACTCTGAGCAAATTTCGAGCTGGCGCAGTAAATTCTTCAATTAATATATTTCATAATAAACACGGCACTCATGGAAAGCAGGTTCTTTTAATTTAAAACACTAAGAGTATATCT
>JANCMA020032699.1:0-16648 GCA_024336925.2 Zoanthus solanderi
TTTGACCTAGTTTAAAATATTTTGACCTAGTTTGAAATTATTTTAAACTAAAATTCATTTTGAACTACAACATATACACTATAAAACCTTTGTCTATATCAAGAACAATAATTTCTAAATCAAAGGTAAAAAATTTAAAACAAACAAATAAATCATTTATTTTATTACTTACAGAATGTTTCCCAGCAGCCCTTTCATGTGTTTACTCCTCCGATAGGTTCTTAAATAACTCTTGTCAAAGTGTGAGCTGGGTGATGTAGGAGATGCTATAGGTGGCAACCGAGGAAGCTTACCAGCTGAGCTGGGAAGAACTTGACTTTCTTTACTCAGTGACATCTGAAAGTACATGAAATGTGTTGCTCCTATGTAGTAGTTTGTAACTCATACACAGTAAATGAATAAATAAGTCTACCTTAATAGTTTCTAATCACACTGAATGAGTCTGGGAGAGGTCAGGCTGGTGTAATGATCATCAGTCCTACCTTCCACCTCCATGACCTGGAATCTATTCCAAGGCTCTGCACATGGGCTGAGATTTGTCGATCTCAATCTGACTCAGAGTCAGTTTTTCTCCAGGTGCTCCAATTTTCCTCCCTCTGCAAATTTGACTTTCATGCCAAGATCTGAGCCATTGCATGATTAAACATTAGACTCTGGCTAGAACAAAATAATTGGCAACCACTTCCTTCACAACCGATGTTAGATAGATTATTTGTTTTGTTTTAAGTAAATAAGACTACCTTTGTAATCATACTGTACTAGCTCAAACCATTTTGAACAAAACGATTCCATTATATTTCATAATCAAGAAAAAACTACATACCTGACTTATAAATTAGCAAAGCAATAGTTTTGTGATTGGAAAGATTGTATGTTTAACAATAAATAATATAATTTCAAGAAATTCAAAACTTTTTTGTCATAATTAACATAAAAGAGAAGAATTTTGTTTTATATACTCTATAATCATATATAATATATCTGTGAAGGAGAAGTGGAGAGAGCAGTGTGAGCGAGAGTAACAGCTGCATGGAGATGGCAAGAAATAGCCAGTTTATTAGTGAACCACAGCATAGGACTGAGGACTAGGGGAAGGACCTATGAAGCTTGCAAGAGATCTGCTCTACTGTATGGATCAGAAACATGGGCACTGACAAGCAGATTGGTAAATGTTCTATGCAGATGTGATTGCAGGATATACATGGCAGGAGTGCGGTAGCAAGACAGGAAGTCTTGCGGTAGCAAGACAGGAAGTCTAGTAGTGAGGTGGCAAAGATGTGTGGAGTTGAAGACCTTTCTGTTAAGTTGAGGCAGAGAAGACTAAGATGGTTTGGACATGTGAAAAGGGCAGAGGGGGTGTGTTGGATGAGTTAGGGGAGGTGAGAGTTGGGGGGCGATGGCCTGCAGGAAGGAAAAAGTGGAGTGATTGTGTGATGGAGAAAATGAACTTGCTGGGAGTGGAGGAGCATGTGGTGCAGGATCAACGGATGTGGAGGGCAGTCCCCATCCAACCCTAATACAGATGTTAAACAAGAATGATGATGATGATCTTGATTAAGTCAATAAAGCCTAGAGCCATCACACTACTTTGAACTAAAGCACAAAAATAAGAAATGTTTTAAAAGTGAATGTACTTCTTTGTTTTCATGAAGAGCAAATTAAGAGAAATTTTGGTCATTACACTGGAAATCGACTGTTTTGATTTCTTTACAGTGTCATAATTTTTATGTCACTCGACGATGATCGATTAATTAACAGTTGCTTCAAACTCAAAATGCTTATGTTTTAGCTACATATAAAATTATTTCTAATTTTAGCATCAGTTACAATTAAGGGCTACAGGTGGATTTCAGGTGTTTCAAAAAACCTAAAGCTATATTAATATATGTGACAAAATTAATTGTATTTGGAACAATGTAAGGATAAAAGCCATGCAACTTACGAATTTACCATCAACTACTGAACCAGTTCAAGTTTATTAAGTTGATTAAGTTTTTTGGTTAACAAAAGTTTCTGTACAAATCAGCATAGATTAGCATGCAAACTGCCACTGAAAAAACTTCTTAAAATCGTTTTTCTGCAAATAGAAAGATGTGATGAAACAGCTAGTTTCATAGGTTACCGGTCGTTTCGTACCAAAGACGTTTCGTACCCAAGACGATTCGTACCCAAGACGTTTCGTACCAAGACGTTTCGTACCGCAAACACTTTTATTAGTGTCGAGTGCAGTTCCATGAGAATTTTTGTTAGTGTCGAGTTTAGTTGCATGAAAACTTTTGTTACTGATGAGTTTAGTTCGATGAAAATTTTTATTAGCGTCGAGTTAAAAGAAATTCATTCGGGAATCGGCTTGCTTTAATAAAAACAAGTTAAAAGAAATTCATTCGGAAATCGGCTTGCTTTAATAAAAACAAGTTAAAAGAAATTCATTTGGGATTTTAAGTTGGGAACGAAACGTCCTGACTGGGTACGAAACGTCCGCTGTTTGGGTACGATACGTCTTGGTACGAAACGTCTTGGGAACGAAACGTCTTGGTACGAAACGTCTTGGGTACGAAACGACCGGATACCAGACATGTTAATGAGCACTCACCTTGTATTCGTTCATGCTCTGAAAAAGCTGCTGCTGCAGTGCCGTCAACTGACCTACAATTTTAAGGAGGCCTAAAGTTTGTGTATTTCATTAGACACTAACAATTTTTCATTATTTGGTTTGTAACAAGGTGAAGAAACAAGCTACTCTCATTGAAACATTAAATTAAAAATTTGTTAAAATATTCTTACATTTCAGTTGAGACACCAATCTTCTGTAGGGGAAGAACGTAAACTAGCTGTTTCTAATAGAAAGTGGAGTGCTGCCAAATAAAAGGCATCTGAAATAAGGCATTGTCTGCTTTAATGTTCGAAATTTGCAAATTATGTACTGGAAAAATTGAATGGCCTGGTGGCTGAAAATGTCGAGTCATTCATTATTGTGCAATCCTAAGCTATTTTGAACTAATTTTCAAAAAGTTATTAAAGTCCGTATTTTCCCATACATTTTACTAAAAATTTTCTTGAAAATGTCAGAAAGATTTCATAAACTTTTTTAAACAGAATAACCTGATCATGAATCTCTGGAGTAAAAATAAAATTTCTAGCAATTCCAAGGTAATTTCAAAGAGTATAAAGTCTGTATGTTTAATACATAAGGATGGAAAGCTGAGTTAGCTCAGGCAGAAAAAGAAGTTCGCACAAATACTCTCGAACTTTGGCAGGCCGAGAATCAAACCGAGGACTTTGTGGTCAAAAGGCAGAGATCTTACCAACTGCAACAACCTACCCGCCTATCAGTGTACATAGACACACTGAACTAAATCAAAAAGAAAACAACAAACAAAATTGTTGTGTGCAGGTGTGACAGGCTCACTAATATATGGTATGTTTAGTGTAAGAGGAACAGTCATGTTACTAATTGGCCTTAGTGCTTATTGTTGGCCCTGGAAGGGTTTGGTATTAGCATAGATATTCTGTCTATGCTTGATAATATCTTTCCAGCCATTTCTCACTGCACTTTATACTTATTAAGCAATGTTGTTTCAAAGCTAAAGCTAAATCCTTTTATAAGCATTGTTGCTTGAATTGTTGGCACTTTAAGGAGTAGGCGTGTAACACAGTTGGTAAGTGCACTGCCTTCTGTGAGCACTGGAGGTCCCCAGTTCGATTCTCAGTGACTCCAACGTTTGTTCTGACTTTTCTCTGGTCTGTATAATATATATATAGCTGTAGTTTTAAATACCTGTAAAATGGAGCACTGACAGAGGGAGGGGGCAACGAGTGCATCATCGGTTTCCATTGATAACAGTTCTGTATGAACTGATGGAACTACCAACGTTAAATAAAGAAATCTTTACTTTTACCTTTACCTAAAATTCACTGACCGCATCTCTAGTTTCTGCAGTGTTTTAAAAGTGGATGAGAGTCTTTAGCTGCCACTGGATTGGACGCTAATTCATTGCATGTTAGGTACTCAATTTACCAACCTCGTAAGGATGAAAGCTGAGTCAGCTTTGGCAGAAATAAGATCATAAAACTTGTAAATGTTCAAATCTTGAACCCAGGTCCTTGCGGTTCCTGGTGGGTGCAAAGCAGAGATCTTACACTGCACTGTGCACTGGTCAGCCAAGATATCCAAAATACTGAAATGATTTTCATTAGCAGTTTGTAAAAAGGTAATACTGGATATCTTGGCTGACCAGTGCAGTGGTAAGATCTTTGCTTTCCATTGTTTCCCATGTGTCTTAAACAATATAGTGAAAAGGACATAACAAGTGACTAACCTTTTTCATCATTGCTTATCATATTCACATTAGGCCATGTTTTGCAGAGTTTTGTTTTCACCTGTGAATAAGCATATAAGACAAAATTACAAAGACAGATATGTCCACCTAATATATCTTATGTAAAAAAACTATCTCATGTAGGTTTTAAGCATATACAATATACAACAAAATGAAAGATTGGGTGGGAAAAGAAGGAAATGGGGTGGGGAAATGAGGAGGGTGGGATGGACAAAAGACAGGAGTGGGGTGGGGAAAATTATTACTGAAAGTACTTGTGCAGAATGGTAAATTCAATTACCATATGCAACTGACAAAAATAAAATGTTTAGAAATAGTAAATCTCAAAGGCATTCAAGAGACACATCTTTCAATTCACCATTTATAATAATAATAATAATAATAATGCTAGTTTATTGCCACCTTTTGCAGACTTCATCTGAATTACAGGTGTATGTAGGTCATCACATAGGTACATTTTACACATTCAGTATATACACATTCTTATCAAAACTTACAGTAATCTACACATAAATTTTACAGTCACAAAATTTAGCCTTGATTTCATAATCTATTATCATAAAATCATGGCTGACTACTTATTAAAGAATGTGGCACCCATTGATCACTGTGGTCTGTAGGTACTACTGTACGCCAATAAAATTATTAATTTTTTAATGTTTTATGCCTTCAGTACTTTACAATTACTGAATGCTGCTTTGAAGCGTAAACTCAGATGTAGTAACTGTTATGGCTAAATGTTTAAAAGGAAAAGATTCATTTTGTCACTTTTTCAAACAAATACTGTGTTTAAGAACTGAAGAGATGCTGTGTCACAGTTTTCAATTGATTTTGACAACATTTAAGTAGCTGGGCAATCTTAAGGACTTGATCACATCTGAGACAAAACATCATGAAGAACTGTTTTACTACATACTGTATGTAAGAAGACATAATTTAAAATATCAAGGATTTAATGACAGTGTGTTTACACATGAACTGCTTTTATAGAGCTAGTACATAATTGAAAAAAGTAGAGGATACTACATGTACATGTATGTCAAATTTTTGTAAATGTATCAAGAGATTTTGAAAGAGAGAGGAGATAAAGTTATTCTAAGAGTTGTATGAAAGAACATTTAACACCGTACATGCTCGTACATGCTCAGTGTTGATAGGGTGGATTAACTAGGAACTCACAAAAAATCTCCTGCAAACAGAATTGCAATGGACAAAGCTGATGTCCAGAAATTACTTAATAGCTGTTTTATATCATGTTACTTTTGCCACTGATGACTGACAGTGTTGTACATGTTAGAAGGATTTGTTACCAAACTTTGAGCATCAAGACTGATGGGTGATCCTTTTAGCAGCAATGTACAGTAGGGGAAGAGCTTCTTTATAAGTTCGCAAAAGGTTTTATTAGTTCTGGAAACCAGATAATTTGCTTACTAGCACAGAGAAAGGATGAGAGTATGATTAAGGATGAGTACTATATAATTATTATTATCTTTATGTCAAGGACTTGAAGATACTAAAAGGCTTCGTAATAGATTCTCTCCCTGTTGAATGTGGCATGAAATGGAAAATAGAAGAGTTTGTTATCTAATGTTGAGCTGGAAACAAGCACTAAAAGCAATTTGGGCTTCCCCTACCAGTCTGAAATGACGGATTGCTTACACATACTGTAGCTTCATGACAAAAGACTCATCAACAACCAGTTTGCTAGAACTACTAACAGTAATTACGCACATAGTTAATAAAGTTCATGCCATAGTAACTGCTCTTATGCCAAAATCATGAGCTAATCATACACAGAGGCTTACGTGTGTGCGTTGTTGTGATTGACACTGGTGATGAATCTGGTGACAATTCTGACACTGAGAGTGACTGAAATCCACAAAGAGTTCTAACTCCTGATATACATAAAACATTATATAGGCATTGTAGTGATGGGAGGACCCGACCATATTTATTTATTTTCTGGTATCTGTTGCAGGACTAGTACTTTATTCTTCTACAATGGGGATTATTTTGAGGTTATAGAAAAGTACCACAAGGCTAATGCAAAAATTCACAATAAGTTTTTTTATTAGTGTTTTACTATTTCAAACAATTTAAAATTTCTTACCTTTAGTGTTGATAATGTTGAGCTCTCATTAACTGGAATGTTTACCAACGGAACCTCAATTGTCGGACTCCAAACAACTGCATTACCAATAAATGGAACCTGATTGCATCAGAGAAACATCAAGTGTTTTGACATTATAAAATGACCTTAGTAGTTATGTACTGTTAGTTTAATGAGTTAAGAGAGGCTTGAGAAAAGTTTCACGCTTCAAGAATTTGAGCATGCAGCAAACTGAGCTACCACTTTTCAAAACGAAGGAAAAGTTAAATGGTTGAACATTTATTTCAACGTCTAATAAAAGCTATGGAGAAAAGATTGCTAGTATAAGTAAGAGTCAATAATCTCTGAGGAGAATCTTAAAGAACTGATTATATCTATCCTAACTGCATTTCAAAAGAGAGATTGCATGAAAGTGCAGAGGCAAAGGGATGTTGTTGTTGATACATGTATTATTGATAGGAAGTGGCAATGGATTGGCCATATTGCAAGGAAGGACCCAAGTCATTTGATGAGACATTCATTTCATTTCAAAGGCAGTGGTAAGAGGGGGAGATAGCGGCCAAAGAAGAGATGGCTCGGCATTGCAACATGCACATTATGTGAAGGAACAGCCAAAATTTTCAAAAATGTTGAGAACACCCAAGATTGCACACATTACAGATGTATAGTGGACGCCATGTGATCCAGAGTGGATTACCATGTCTAATGATAAGGAATGAATATAAACTATGTCACATTTACAAAAGCTATGCAAATTTAGCAAGGTCAAACAAAACTTACAGGTTCAGAGTGCTGCTGAAATGCACCAGGTGTCTGCAGTTTGTTTGCTATAACCTCCTCCAGATCATTCTCAAAGTGAACCTTGAATGGGTCTTGTTCAGCTGTAAAAGTTAACATATTAATCATTTTTATGATTATTAGGATAGTTTCTTTGTAAAAAAACAGTCTTGAACATTTGAGATAATTATTAACAATTGAAATTATTTTTCAAAAGTGGATGAAAATATTACACTTCTTAAAATTTAACAATTGAAACCATTTACAAATCGACCAGTAGGAGACATAATTACCAAACCTGATTCTCTAGAATTTTTATCCAAAATTTCTTCTTCTTCAACACTGCTTTCATCACCCATGCCTTCATCATCATTATCAGTATAATCGTCACCAGTCATGTCATCTTCTCCTGATTTACCAGGATTCTCAATGTTTTTCTCTACAGCCTGAACAATTCCATTTGAGTTAAAAGTCTCTAGTAGTTGCATTTCAACATTATCACCTATCTCCACATCATTTGCAATGATAACATCATCATTTTGATCGCTTAGGACTCCCTTGCTGCAAATATTGTCAAAGTCTTTTGATTCGTCAATTTCTGAATTTTTGGCATCCTCTTCTTTACCAGCTTCTTCTCTTTCTTTCCTTTTAAGAAGGCCTACAAATATTTTAGAGCCTTTACTGAGAGTTCCAACCAGCTGCTGGTATGCATCACAGTCATCATCAGACTCACTCAACTCATCATCCTGCATAACAAAAATATGAGTAAATAAAATTTAATAAAAAAATCGTACAAAATGAAATGTTTTACAGTAGGTCGAGCAGTCTAATATAATTATATCAGATGGCTGCAACAGCTGGTAACACACATTTAAGATAAAATAAATTGCCTTCAGTTGGTAATACTGAATGCCAACAAAACACTGGAGTCATAAAAATATTAATATTTATACAGTACACTGTCAGTAAGATGTGAAACCTGGCGGATGACCATCCAAGATAGAAAAGACTTGACACATTCCTTCATAGATGTCTGAGAAGAATTTAATTTGAAAATATACTGGCCAATGAGAATTACGAATGAAGAGATAAGAAGAAGAGCTGGCATTGAGAAAATTAGTAAGATTGTTCAAAGACTGAGATGGACATGGTTAGGCCACGTGCTGAGATTGGACCATGATGTGCACCCTCGCAATGCTCTCACATGGGAACCTGATGGAAGGAGGAAAAGAGGAAGACCAGGTGAGACATGGAGGACCATACAAAAAGAAATGAGAGAGAAAGGACTAAGATCATGGATGGAAACAGCGATGATAGCAGCAGACCTAGGGTATTCTGGAAGAGACAGTTTTGCCGGCCCGATTCTCCCGATTTGGGAGAGATAGAAACCTGATGATGATGACACAGTAAGATGATATCAAGAATAAACTAATCTGTAGAACAGACAGGCACACAGCACCAGGATCAATACCCTACCAATTATGATAAAATAGTCTGCTACAGCGAATCACATAGTTACATTTAAGATAATTATTAAGAATGCCCTCAGTAGAATTGACAGATCACACAATACCAGGATCACTACCCTACTCATAATAAGATAGTATGCTACAGCAGCTCAAGGTAAAGGTAAAGGCATTCTCAGTACATTAAAGATGTTAAAAATGCCCTTTGTACTGTAGAACAGACAGGGACCCAACACCAGGATCACTATCCTCCTCTTTATGATAAGATAGTCTGCAACAGTGGCTCACATCCTTTTAAGATTAATCAAAAAATTAATGCCATCAGTAGAGCAGATAGGCACACAACACAACAATTACTGACTGTGTCTCAAGTTTAATTTCTTATAGAGTGGCGAAGTGTGACATCACAAAAATTAAAATATTTTGTGAACTTATGGGATTTGTTGAGATCATCCAAGTGATCAAGACTAAAAATAATAATTATATCCTTGCTAAAAATCAGCATGTTGATGCAAATTGTCAGCAAGATATTATCACAGTTATGCTACAATGACTCCAAGCCAATTTAAAAAAGATTTGTACATATGGGGTCATCAGAGCATAACTGTGGCAATATGTCATCACTGATTGGGGCAAAATGCTAAATTTCGGCATGGAGGCATCTTTCATCTTAATCTTTCTAAATGTTACCACCAAATTTATTTAGTGATTTCTCAAATCAAATTTTTGTGACATCATCACTTCGGTAAGCTATAGGAGAAGAATTAAGGGCCAAACCATTTTACATAATTTTTATGCTACTAAAAAGGAAGCAGTTTATTCTAGGAGCTTTCATTGTGGGTCTGCCCTGGAACTAAATCTGAGCCTGCAATACTGTATCACAGTTAGAAAACTTATTATAAATATAAAACAATATTACACTAACCAAGTGCTATTTGAATAATTTATTTTAATAGCACATTTATTTTATTTATTAAGTAAATGAAATTCATTTACTTAGTAATGATGAGCCATAAGTAATATGATAACCCAACTGTACACCAAAACATTATCAAAATATCAATGCAAGTATTTGTAAATCTTTATGGCTACAATGGCTGCAATGCTGTGTTATCTAGCAAAATGTACAAACTCAAAAGATTAAAACTGACATTTAATTTTTTCTACTAACATTGATGCAGGCAGCTGCTATATTTGATTCCTGTAAAAAACAAATGAATGAACAATTAGATCCTAAATTAGATTAGATTCTAAAATAAAATGTTATTTTAAAGCAATATTCATCATCATCACCATCATCGTTCACATTTTAAATGTCTATTGTCCAACCATGCTTGCCTTGGTTAGATGGGTTTTTTAATGGCTTATCTTCCACATCACTATCACTCTTGAGTTCATAGATCTTAAATCACTATCCAGGACTTTGTACCAAGTCTTTCGAGGTCTACACTTTCTTTGTTGCCCCTCAACAAAGTTCTATATCTCTGTATTTCTTCACCATGCTATAATCACTGCATCTCTCCAACTTGAAACCACAAATATGGAACTAAGGCCACAATGCTAGTGGGCATTATCCCTTAAATTAAAAAGTGCTCTTGCTTAATATACCTTTAGGTGGGCATGGTTGGCGCAGTTGGTAAGATCTCTGCCTTCCGACCAGAAAGTCACTGGTTCGATCCCAGCTCTGCTGAAATTTGAATATTTGTGTGGCCTTCTTTTCCACCTAAGCCAACTCAGCTTTCCATCCTTCCGGGGTAGATAAATGAGTACCAGCATCTGCTGGGAACTAACCTGCAATGGATTAGTGTCCCATCCAGGGGGAGTCAAAGACTCTCATCCGCTTAACGCTACAGAAACCGAAGATAAGCACCGGCTCCATGGGCCACTAGGCTCGTAAAAGGATTTAGCTTTTTTAATATACCTTAGAATATTCATTTGTTAAACATAAAATCAGATTAACTTGAACAAATAAAAACAATGGGGAGAAATATTCTTACCTCTACATTCTTACCAACTGGTTCAATTCTCCGAGGCCTTTTAGGTCTGGGTGCATCTGTATCTTCATTCCTTCAGAATTTTATAATTTAAACAAAAATTTTAAAAAAAGCTATTGCATAGCCTTGAAATATCTATTTTTATTCATTATTTTTTGGTTTGTTTAAGGTCATAAATTTTTGAACATCCAACACAGAGGTAAAAAATTGTGTTAACCCTTTCAGTCCCAGCTTTGTATTTATTAAAATCAATTCTCCCAAGCTGAGCTCATACTTTTCATTTAACAAGTTTGAAAGAATTTTGTTTTTAATCTTCAATAATTTGCTTTGTCTGATCAATTCTCATTTTCTTATAACCAAATGTCTTATTTTGTATGTGTTATGTAAGGGAGAAATTGGGTGTTGATAACTGACTGGGACTGAAAGGATTAACATTGGCATGGATATGGTTAAGGTAGTTAGTAAGAATTTTGATTTCTAGCCACAATGGTTTAGTTTGCATGAATAACTATAACTATGCACCAGTACAAAAATTCTATCCTCTAGATTTTCATCACTTCAAATAAATCAATTCTCAATCTAATTTGATAAAGAAAAATTCATTAACATTAACCTCATAGCTGTTTTTTCTCATTTTTAAGGGCAAGATTTGAAAATTAGAGAAGAGAGCCCACACACAACCAATTGTGCTTACAGTAGATTCCACTGTGTTGTAAATTATGATGCAGAGATTTGATTGGTCTTGATGTTAATGACACGATAACCTTTATCCTGAGTATGGCTCAAGTGTAAAAGTATAGAGCATAAAAAGCAAGATATCAGAAGTTAGTGGAAGAAGTGATCATGAAAATTTTTAATTCGTTATCAACAAAATTCTTGGAGAAGTTGGGGGGTTCAAAATTCAAAGACAGATCAGAAAGTTGCTGTTAGTTGTTTTTTGAATGGTGTTGATGTTCTTGCCGTTTTACCGACTGGTTTCGGCAGAGTCTGATTTTCAGACTTTGTCATGTGGCTAGTAAAATGGCAAGCAATGATCATACAACAGCTCTACCCCTCTGAATAGCATAACAGAAGAGCAGACATCAAAGGCAAATAGGGTTGAAATTTTAGCTGCCTCTTTGACCAATTTGAGTGCAGAGGAGCTCAAATCTGTTCATTTCCAGCTTTTGTTTGAGTCCGCATAAAGTTTGTTTGATGACAAGTTCCTGGGTGTGATGATCGAAAAACTCGATCCAAGCACTATCGTTCAAGATTTGTCTGCAGTTGTTGTCGATCAAACTCATCGAGATGTGGACAGGTAAAAAGTAAACTGTTTGGCATTTCAATAGTTGTTTTTAACAAGAGTTAAACGGCATCTAAGAAATTATGCACATGCTTGTTGCATTTCATGGAAACAAGACCTGACAAAGACAAGCTTTAGGGTTATGTTTCAGTTTTAGCTTATTTGTATGAGTTTTCAATTTAAGTAAAAATGTAGTAAAGACTTGTATTGTGGGGGTTGCAATATAAACAGAGTAGGTTCCGTGCAGGCTCGTCTTCTCTTTCCCACCTTCGCTCTTTAGCTTTCCCAAAAAAATTAGAAGAGCCGGCTCGCAGGCAAAGTATACATTGATCAACATTATTATAAACACGTGACTACAAGCTTACCCTTCATCTATTGGATGAAGCTCACCGAAATCTCTCAGATGTTGTTTTTGTCCTTTTGAAAGACTTCTTTGATTAATTTCGAGCAATTTCTTTTCTTTTGATTGGCCCTTTTTGACCTTATGTTTTTTCTTGAAATTTTTTCTAGCACCACGCGCCATTTTGTTTTTACGTTGGAAGCCGCTGACTTAACTACTTACTGACTCAAAAACGTGCGCAAACAGGTGATACGCATGTACGTGTTCTTTATTTCCATTTGATTGGTTTTTTAGTTAGTTTTTTTGTAAAAAGGGCGCATTTGGGAAATGAAAGATGAGTTCAACACTTGGGTTGTTTCTGGGAGGAATATTTGCTTTAGTTGTAGCGGGTTATATTGCTCAAAGTCGTTTACCACCACCAAAGCCAAAGATTGTCGGAATTGACTTGGGAACGACTTTCTCGTGTGTCGGCGCTTATCAGGCAGTAACCGGACATGTTGATATTTTGTTTGACAAAGATGGTCGAAAAGTTATCCCGAGTATCGTCGCCTTTACCAAAGATGGGGTTTTGGTGGGACAAAAGGCCTTGGATCAAGCGGAGCTTAACCCTTTGTCGACAATATATGACGCAAAGAGATTCATTGGAAAAAAATTCACCAATAAGGAACTTGAGAAAATGAAAAATCGATATCAATTCAAGATTGTTTTGGACGAAAGAAAAAACCCAATGTTTGTGGTCAATTTGCGGGGGAACCAGACTCTTGTTTCACCGTCTGAAATCGGATCGTTCGTGATAAAAGAACTTAGGAGGACAGCTGAGACTAATCTGTCCACTACTGTGACAAAGGCTGTCCTGTCGGTTCCGGCAGAATTTGATATGGAGCAAAGGAACGCTACAATTGAAGCGGCAAAACTGGCCGGAATACAAGTTTTAAGGGTTATAAATGAACCCACAGCAGCAGCTCTTGCATATGGTTTACATAAGAAGGAGGGTGTAGCATATGTAATGGTTGTAGACCTTGGAGGTGGCACCTTGGATGTTTCACTACTTAACATTCAGGGGGGTATGTTTGTTACCATGGCAATGGCAGGGAACAATAGATTGGGTGGACAAGACTTTAACAACAGACTAATGTTGTATCTGGAATCAGTTATTAGTCAGCGATTCAAAAAAGAGTTGACAAATGCTGAAGACATACAGCGGCTGAGACAAGAAGTTGAAACTGCAAAGATAAATCTAACATCTAAACAAAATGTGGTAATTAAAGTACAACTTACATCATTAAATGAAGGGAAAAAGCTAGCACTGTTTCAAGAAACCCTTACCAGAGATACATTTGAAAAAATAAATCAAGACCTATTCTTGAAAATTTTGCAACCAATAAAACGAGTGTTAAAAGAGGTAGAACTTCCGAAGGAAGATATTGATGAAATTGTTTTGGTTGGAGGGTCAACACGTATCCCAAAAGTGCGGCAACTTATCAAAGAATATTTCAATGGAAAGGAACCTAATGTTTCCATTGATCCTGAACTGGCAGTTGCATCAGGTGTGGCTATTCAAGCTGGAATCATTGGCGGAATGTGGCCCTTGCAAGTATCTGCAATTGAAATATCAAACAATATTAGAAAAATTCATATTAACCATTAATTAAGGCCAAACCAATTTAGTTTATGGAAGTGCAGATCCAACTGATCCTGTTTTTGCAGATAGCAGAAAAAAACTAAATGCCCATATCATCGTCATCTTCGTTTAATGTCCCTAGTTTCTCACTCCTGGTGTCAGACTTGATATGTGTTTCCTCCACTGATGTCTCTCCTCTGCCATATCTTCTGTGCTGTTCAACTTTCTCATGTATTCTTACACTATCTTACTCCAGGTTTTCTTTGGCCTCCCTACTGGCCAAACAATCTCAACCTTATTTTCCTCAATTAATGTTTAAGGTTCTCCACCCCCACATCTTCTTCTGACCTTTTAGCAATCCTGACCTGCCATTTTACTCTGGACATGGAATTCGACAAGCTAACAAAAATGAGCTGTAGTTAAAGTTTAAATTATTTTTAGTTGCTACCAAAATAATAAAGACGGACAAAATATTCTGTTAATATTATTGTTTTCTTAACTATCAATTTTCTTTATCCATACAAGATAATGAGTCAATCTTTGTTTACCCTCTCATCATCATCATCATCGTCCAATTTTGATCCAGGTTTATCCCTGTAAACGGGGTGGCCAGATTTACCCCACTCTAACAGCAATCTCTCCAACTCCCACTGTCCATTTCGCTCGATTAAAGGCATCCTCCTTCTCCAAACCAACAATCTTTTCTCCTTCTCCACTTGCGTCTTCCACATCTTTTTTGGTCATCCTTGCTTCCTCTTGCCCTTCACTTCAAACTCCAACGCTTTTCTCAAAACATGCCCATCATCCCTCCTCAATACATGCCCGTACTATCTCACTCCATTTGCCTTTGCCATCTAAATCACTGTTTCCTTCGATCCCAACATCTCAACACCTCCATGACTTTAAATTGCAACCGGTGTAAGGCTCCAGATCGGGAGATCTGGAGTTGTGGGGAATGTGGAGCTACCCCTTAATTACAATTGCTCCCAGGTCCACTCTTACCCAGAGAGGTATCACCTGTTAGGGTCCTAACAGGTTATGTCTCTGTTTAGATAACCAGATAAAAATGGCATCCAGTCTGAGCCCGCGATCAACGGCATGATTAGTAAAAGCTCTTCTTTGTTAAACGCTGTTACAAATGGTTCCAAGGCTTGAATTCCGGAGGAAGGCCTAGATTGAATAGTAATTTTCTGTTCCATATCTTTTAGGACGAATACACGAAAGTCTAAAAGTAATCTAAGATAACTGGACTACAGTCACGTCACAAGCTGGCAACACTTACCTTGTACCACAACATCAGGTCTTTTAATTGTCGAATGTCTTCTATTCAGGGGATCGATTTCACCAACGGCGATGAACTTCTGTTAAAAACGTACATACAAACAAGGCGTTACAGCCGAGACAAAACCAGCAGTAATGCAATCTGACTCTATAATATAGCTTCTAACTGAATTCCTGTTTACCTATTTCAATTTGGACTAAAAATGTTTCTAAAATAATCTTTCATTACTGATTTAAAATTTATTCGTCATAAATGGTAGAATAAATCGTATAAGATATTGTGTAAGAAATATTAATTTTAAGTAGACGTGAATTAATCATATGGAGTAAAAAACACAAAAATATAAAAGGCAAACATACTTCTTGCAGCAGACAGGCCAGTATGTAGAGCGACTGCCCCCACATGTGCGGAACAAACGTCCCACATGTTCTTTCAACACTGTGAGGCTGCTGTTTCTCCTGATTAACCTGACCAAAAACGAACCGAGTTATTCTCTAAAAAAAATGTTGTAGGAAAACCCGTTTATAACTTTCTGTATCGTTGGATCCTGGCCGGACCAAGTCAACCAGATAATAATGTTATAAATCAAGTATAAGAACAGTTGACAAACAACGACAATGAATTTTAGCAACTATACTTCGATTGGCCACACCGATCTTCATCAGGTTATAAGGATACCGTAAAATTCCGAAAATAAACCACGGGGCTTATATTTTTCAAAGGCCCTTTTTGAGGGACTTATTTTTGGAGGGGCTTACATTCGGAGGGGCTTATATACGGAGGGAAATTTGCGTTTCAAAATCGGCTAGGCTTATACTCTGAAGGAAATTTATGTCAGTATCTTTACATAAACATGAGAAATATATATTGAGAAAAAGAAATATGATATGTCAAGCTTGTCCAAAAATTTTAAACGGTTGAACAATAATTAACGAAGTATGATATAGCGTGTAAATAACAAATAAGCTGTAAATTATACAAAACAAAAAAGTGTAAGATAAAAGGGGAAAAAAGGTAGAAAATGTGATAATTATAGATCTAACCTTTTCAAATTTTTTGACAAGCTTGACATATCATATTTCGTTTTCTCTTTAAATATTTCTCATATTTATGTAAAGTATCCTTATAACCTGATAAAGATCGGTATGGCCGATCGAAATATAGTTGCCAAAATTTAATGTCGTTGTTTGTCAACTTTCTTATACTTGATTTATTCTCCAAAGACCTTTTTCCTAACGTTAATATATGAAATGTTGTACATCAAGTGTAAAAATCTATCGCTCAACATTCAATCAGATTCTATAAAAGCTAAACTGTTCCCATGAGGATATTTATTTATAACATTTGTTATGTTTAAATATCGTTTTCATTTTAGTTATTTGCATATTTACTGTTGATAATGACCACAAGAAGTGGTCGAAACGTACAGTTACTAG
>JANCMA020032800.1:0-15000 GCA_024336925.2 Zoanthus solanderi
TTGTAAATATTTTGCGTCTAACTTTTAATATCCTTGTAAATCAGTCGTTTTTCAATAACCATTGCCATGATTGATAATTTTTTTAAATAAACCATTATTATTATAAATAAACCATTATTATTACACTTTCACTATTGGTAAATACTACCAAGCTCTCTGGAAAGAGAATCGTTTACCCAACAAAGTACAGACGTTTACCCACTCACCATCCCTCCCTTAGGTTAGTTTTATACATAGCCAAGTTGGGGAATCGAACCCATATACCAAAATGCAAACTTCCAGATAGAGTAAGTTGAGGAATGGAATCATATATCAATATATGACAATCGTGACGTATCGAACGAGCAGTTGGGTTCGATTCCCGTCTGAGCATTCACCTTGAGGAGCATTTTCTTTCTAACTTTGTATCAAAATGTAAACAAACTTTTATGTAGAACTAAATAAAACTAAATGCACCCCTTCAGGTTTCTAATAAAAACGTTATCTCAGAATTTTGAGTTTCTTGAAGAACAAACTTTGTCAGAAAATGTGTGGAGGAATGGAGATTTTACAAACAATGCATTGCACATCACCGTTTTTGTTACAAAACCGATTTTAGTAATTTGGAAGGCGATAGTTTCTTAGAAGCGGCATTGTATAAATTCAAAACTTTGCTTAAAGTGTCTATATGGCCAAAATGTTTTTTCGGTTTTTTATGTCTCTAGAATGCATAGAGAAAAGTATTTAAAAAAAATTTTTCAATTCCGTCACATTTCGCCACAAAATTGAGCTTTAAAGTTCCCGCGCCGGCTACGCCCAACAGAGATGACCGGGAGTTGCTAAGTCTGGGTCCAGAACAGTCTGTGACGTCACTTCAGGAATCGTCTACTCTCTCCGCCCGTTTATTTCAATGTTTCATGCATTTCCATACAAACTCGATCATTTTTCGGATTATTTACGCCAAAAATTGATTGATTTTGTATGGAAAAACAATGAAACACTGAAATGAAGAGTCGACGATCCCTGAAGTGACGTCATGGCCTGTTCTTGAACCAGACTTAGCAACTCCCGGTCATCTTCGTTGGGCGTGGCTGACGCGGGTACTTTAAAGCACGATTTTGTGGCAAAAATATGAAGGAATCAAAAAAATTTTTTCAGAATACTCATCTAAGCATTCTGGAAAACAAAAACCGAAACAAAAAATTTTGGCCATATAGATACTTTAATAACCTTACAGAAAAAAGCTGTTAGAATTATTACTTTTTCTCATTTTCAATCTCACACGTCACCAATTTTTAAGAAACTCAACTTGTTAAAATTGCTAGATATAGTTAAACTTTACACAATTATTTTTATGCACCAATATTATAATAACCGTCTTCCTAAAGCATTTAATGATTTTTTTCAATCTTGTGAAACAAGAAAAGTATTTTGAACAGTGGGTTTGAGTGTTAATCAAATCTTGAAAATGTAATGATAATTTTCTGACAGCCTTCATCTGAAGTATATAAACAGGTTCAATTGTTGAGGGGTATGTGTTACCCCATACAATTATACCATATATTAGAAAAGGGTAAATTAATGCATAATATAAATTTAGAAGGATTGCAATGTCAACATAATAGCGAACTTGTAACAACATGCCAGCACATCTTTTTGTCTTTTTTGAAATACATTCAATCTGGGGCTTCCAATTTAAGTTGGCACAATTATAATACCAAGGTATTTGATGCAGTTATTTTTCGGAAGCGGTGTATAGACATAACTGACATTCGAATGCTAGTTTTCGTCGTGGAGGTTGGAAAATTGCAAGCTTTGATTTGGCTATGTTGAGAGAGACTTTGCTCGCACAAAGCCAGCATTGAATGTTTTACAACTCATCGTTAATATTGTTTTGTAGCAATAAAACCAATTTTGGTAGACCAATTCACTGCTACAAACCTGACATAGTCCTCTGCATAGTCCAACATTGGTCTACCAACTTTGTCCAATAATCCTCGAATACATGAATGAAAACTTTTATGTCCAGTATCATTTAGGGTTTTAGACATAATGAAGGCATGTTTTACAAAATTACTATCTTCTAAGAAGTCTAAGTGAATCCAGTATTTAAGTATTTTCATATCAATATCTATTTTAACTGGAAAGCAACCCATTTCCGCTCCACAACCAGTACTAGAGGCCTTTTTATTTACTCTAAGCAACGTGTTTTCTCTATATTATGTTTGTCCCAATAACTAAAGTCATCTTTTAATGATATATACTCCCCATACTTCAGATGCATACGTAAAAATTGGCAAGCAAAAGGCATAAAAAGTCTGTTAAACAATAGTGAGTGGAAGCTTTTCTATTGACAATTTTTTCCTTAAGGCAGCTAGTGCATTTTTGGCCTTACTACTTAAGATATCAGTTCCCTTCGTAAAGTCACCGGAACCAGAGAATTCAATTCCAAGGTAAGTGTAATGAGAAACATTTTCAACAAGGTAATGCATCACTGGGTGTATTTGAAGGTGTACCTATTTGCTAGTTTGTTTTTCTTTAGGAAAACCATTGTTTTGGTTTTACTTATAAATTTACAGAAAGACCCCATTTTGAACAGAATTTTAAAAGAATATCAAGACTATTTTGTAAACCTACTGCAGTTTGTGACAAAATTATTAAGTCATCTGCATACATTAAACAGCTTAGCTTATCACCCCTTGGGAGAATGAAAGGATTTACACATTCATTTAATAATTTAACAAAGAACAGAAAACTTTCCCAAGACAGCTTGTTACACATAAAGGACCTTGTAAATATATTATAGATTGTTACAAGTATGACACACGAATACGTTTGGTTTTGAACATTTATTGTTACTGTTATTTATGACTTATGTGACGTTGCAAAATTACTCACGTGTAGGTTATTACTAGCTCACAAGATTTTCATTATGCTTGAGTTTATTTCACAAAGTTTTTTTCTCCAAGATTTTTCCGTATCTCAAAGATTTTTGTTCATTCGGAATGTTTTTTGTTTAAATTAAGGTTCACTGTTTTATATTAGTTTTAAACTAAATTTTTTACACAGAAGTTTTTGTCTTCCAACGCCTCCACTGGTTATAAGGTAAATCTAGGAAAGGATCCTCTTCCATTTGTTCATTGTTAAAGTTCTGTTTTGTACTTCTTTCTTCTCCTCTCTTCATAAACACAGATCCGGTTCTTTTCTAAAATGGGAAATTAAAAAAAAAAAACATCTAAACTTTCCTAAAACGTTTTGATTATGTTATCGTTTCTTTTAAAAGTCTTTCCCATTAAAAATGTTTTTTCGTTTTTAAAATGTTTTAAGTTTGATCGATGAATTTCTTAATTTAAAACCGAATTATTGCTTGATAAGAATTCATTGACAGAAGACAACTAAGTGAATCACTTATACTAGTTGCTCTAGATGTAGGATTTATTCAGTGAACATATAATTTTAAGCAAAGTACTCTCAAATATCTTTTTGTTAATGTTAAACCGTTTCCATTTATAATCATTAGGTGAAAAAATTAAAATTGCATTTGATACTAGATGAAGAACTGAGGGTAGTCACATGCTTAACTCTTTTTGATCATTCACGATTTTAGCCCAAAATATACTGCTTTTCATCATAACTGAGCCCTAAGGAAGTAAGATAGGGAAATAGCTAAATACAAACAGCCGAAATACTATGAAAGCTTTGTCACTAATACTATTAATATAATCCAACAAAAGCGTAAAAACTACCTTCCCGTCGACGTTGGTGTTACCCATTCCAAAGCCGTTTGCTGATGGATAAAGAATTAGATGAAAGAGAATAGCAGAGAGAAAGAGTGTAATTTTAACTTCACGTCCCTTCATTTGAAGAATGTATATAAAGAGTATTAAGTAGTGAATTTCACTTCTTGATTACTGATATGAAAACTAATCTGGAAAAGAATAACATCACTTTATTGCAGCCTCCTTTAATAACATAAATCTACCAATAGCAAACAGTTTCGTAGTAAAACAGTTTTAGTTGATTAACGTCACTAAAAATTGCCTGGAGCACATTAAGCTGTGAACTTGCCATGGACAAGGAGAGCGGAAATTTGAGTTAACTAAAAACAAAAAGCAGGTTTTTAATCACTTTTAAACAAACGATTTCAAGTTGTTTTGACTCCATGAAATAGCTGCTTGTTGCGCATTTCCTAATAGATCTCAATTTTTAAAACAAATTGTTTTTAGTTTTTGTAATCTTTTTCGTGACCCCTGGGAAATCGGTGCGGCACTCTGACATATATCAAGCCACAACTGGGAGAGCAGGTCATTTTATTCCATTATATCGGCACGCGTCACTTGGTGGATTCATTTAGCTCAGTCCTAAATTAAACTGAAAAGTTTTTTTTTCATTATAAACGCAAAGCAGAATAGCAGGTGTAATTAAGACAACAGAAGGTTGGAAATGTTAAGCATGCAATCGCCTAGCTTAAGTAACTTTGGCGTTTCGAGCGTCATCCCTTTGTTTGAGTTATATGCTTCAACTTCCACTGGCGAAGGTCTGACGCTTGAAACAAAAGCTTCTTACAATGCTTGCAGCGCCGTTAAATAGAAAATTTCAAACGACTTTAAGTCCATATTACACTGAGGCGTATCAAAGAATATTCACTGACAAGTCCATAGTAAAAACAATATGTTCTTGTAGTCTTCAACAATTGCAAAAAGAAAAATATGTGGCGCAATTCTCTAAAAAACGTGTATAAAGATATTTCTTATGTAGCTGAAAGTTTAAGTTTCTTTTTGGAAAAAAAAGCAAGTTGCATTTGCGATGTATAGTCCGAAAGCCGCGTATGTCGTTAAAACATTTCCCGTGGGCTTTTGATGAAGAAAGCAAGCGACTAGTCTGGCCTTTAAATATTCCTGAACCCGAAAAGGTTTGTCGGTAATCGTGAAAACCGAGTAGGGTGTACTTAAGGGAGTGCTAAAAATTACTCGTGTGATCCAACTTGGAAACGAGGTTGGAAAGTGTTAAATAACCATAACTGTTCTATTATAATGGACCAATTGCAAACCAAAATCACCAAGTGCGATGCTATGATGGCAAAGAATTAGTTTTGGTCATTTGGTCATTTGCGCTATTATGAAAAAGAGGCTCAAAGCAAATAGCAGGCCTAACGTCTCTCCAAGTTGACCAAATGTAACCAAAATCACCAGTAATAGTAAGTGTGATGCTGTCTAGCCGGGAAAATTGGGAAATGACGTGGTCTGTTTAGCACGAAAACGAGGCTGAAATCTGAACGTAGCTATTAGCCCCTTTAAAATTATCACCATTAGCAAGTGAGAGGCTATAAAGCTGTTGGATGGTTTTAGGTTATCAATGGGGTAAGGTGGGTCTGTGGAATGAAAACGAGGCTGATAATTGTAAGTTCTTATCACGTCGATGAAAAGATAAAGAGATGCATCAAACTCACCCATTGTGGTAGGAAGGAAGCTCAAAAGCAAGCATGTTTTAAGTTTTTAATTGAAGGAGCCACGCACTCTATCTAGCATGAAACAAGGCTAGCAATTCTGCTGGGGTTAAAGTAAAACAAGGATCGGAGGCATATTACATTGTACTCAAACGACCAAAAGTTCTATTATCGCAAACACCTTTATTCTTTACTGTAATGCGTAAGGCTATATCACCTAATAAGGGCAGATCATTTAATCACCCGCAATGAACAAAACTAATCCTTTTGCATCATAGTATCACTCTTGGTATTTTGATTTTGATGATCTTGGTTATAATTGGTCCATTAATAAAAAAGTTATGATCGTTTAACACTTTCCAGCCTCGTTTCCATGTTGGGTCACACGAGCTATTTTTAACACCCCCTTAATGACACCCTAAGCGATTTTCACGATTGCCGACAAACTTTCAGGATTGAAGCAAAACTCTTTATCATGAAAGGAAGTAAGAAATATTTACTAAATAAACGATCTGAAATATTTTCCAAATGCCGTCACGTAATGTAACATCCCTAATTTCTTCTGTTTATGAATGAATAAGTGAATTTGAACTGTCAGTTGCCTGATGATCGCCTTGTCGAGTTCAGGAACTTCCAAAGACCATGGAATATGACTAGACCGGCCGTTTTTTTTCTTCACCAAAAGCCTACGGGAATACATTAGTTCCCGGACTGGTATGCAAAACAAATTTATAAGTGTGAATTACAGCATCAGGCGATCGATTATTAAATGATAAATGATACTATTTGCTTAATAAAGGAACGCTTCTTGAGCATTTCAAGTTTATTTTGATCCTTAAAAAAGCGGCTGTAAAAACAACTTGACTTAAAGTCTGAACTGTAAGCTGTGTTTTGCATCTTTGAAATTAAACATGTCAAAAGGCAAACAGAGCGAAACGTTAAGCAGTTAGAGGAAGGGATGCGTATTAGAACAAAACAGGAAGTTTGTTCATGGTTTTTTTTCTAGCTATTACATCTTTGTGCCATAAATTTGAATTTTAATCGTCGATCTTGTAAAAAACATATTTTACTCTTGAAAAAAGCTTACATAGCAAAAGAAGTTTATGGGTTTTGGGTTCTCTAAAGAGCTCGAGCTAAACTCATGGGAAATACGCAAAATAGTCAAATGTTTTGACTGCCGCGCGTGCATGGATTTTTTTGTGAACAGGTGTAACAAAGCCAGGTTCTAATATTTTTGTTATTGACAAGCGAAATTCTATGACTTTAATGATAAATTTTGAATTAAGTTATTGGTTACATTCGTGAAAAGACCCAGCGAGAGTTTATACCAATCTATCGCCAAATGATAGCAAAGGGCATAACTTAACGTCTAAGTACTAGTTCAATAAAACATCGAGAATTGTAAAATTAAATATTTTGTGAAGACTAAATACTAACTGTTATCTAAAAGAATAACAAGTTAGTATTCTCATTTTATTCACTTCTAATTCTTTTTTCAATACAAGAAAGAGTTCTTGTTGAAAATATTACTTGATCTATCACTTGCTTTACATTTATGCATTCAGTTTTTAGCAGTTAGAGCAACTGGCATAAATTTTTCAAGATCAATAAACTGGTATAGATCTTTGATAAAAAATAAATATATTTTTAACCTGCAGTTTTTTCTCATTGTCGACTCTTGCAGGCGATATTATTTTAATCATGCCAATGTACAACTAACGAGAAAATTCGGTTTGGAAGAAGAATAAGAACACAACAATATTATAACATAAACTGGAATAATTGTAAAGAATTAGCGCAACAGCAATCTCCTTTCGCATATTTTCAAATATTTTGATGTTTTTTTCAATTAACCGCGAAGCATTCAGAAACAGGAATAGCCGCGAGGGTTTGTGTGCCGTTTGAAAAGAGAGTGCTTTTAAAATATAGCTTAATCATGCAAAAGTGTCAGTGACAAGACTTATGCCTCATGGATACTCCGCATAAGTAAAACTACAAATCAGACCAAAATTAAACTATAGCATCCTTCACAGGCAACTCGTTCAAGATTCCTGTCAAAAAGTGAGAGTGTTAGCCCAGTTACTTCCCCTCCGCTATTCTCAATATAATGCGTTATAATAATAGCAAACAATTAAACCAATTTTCATAAGGCTATAAATTAACTATAGCTACAAAGTAAAAATTGTTTAAATGGCAAAAACTTAGAAGAATAAGTTTCCCTAAGCTGGTTAACAATGCGGATCGAGACACTAAAACAGAACCAAAAATAGCAACAATTACAACACACTTTATAAAAACAGATGATGTCTCCTGTTCTTCCAGGCTGCAATAGAGTCCGCTCTTGTGTATTGGGTCAGTATTCTGGGGCCCACTTCAAACTACGATTAACTTAATCTTGGATTAAGACAAAGTTCAAAGAGTAATGTTTTCATAAGTCAATTTTTTATGATGGTTACAAAACATTGTTTAGTTTTACCAATAAAAGAAACAAACTAAATCCCAAATTCCAGCCCAAAGCAAGCAGTAGAAGGTAGGAAACATGATCATGGATTAAAAAGTTTAACCTGGGTTAGCAATAATTGGGTTTTGAGGAACCGTGCCATAGACACTAACAATAAATGAACTTTTAAATGAATAACCACGGGACAACAATTCCGCCGGTATACGTTGGATCAATTAGTTGATCAAATTGGACTCACAAAGTTTTAAACATACTGAATAAAAAAGAATAGCCAATACAAGGTAGAATTTGAAGTTTTATAACACAATATTTCGGCTAGCCATACTAGCCTTCATCAGTTACCTAATGAAGGAAAGTATGGCAAGCCGAAATATTGTGTTATAAAACTTCAAATTCTACGTTGTATTGGCAATTCGTTTTTATTTATGTTATTAAAAAGAAAGCTAGAAAAGAAGATTAACAGAGCATACACAAGAATGCTACGTGCTGCCCTAAACAGAGAGTCCTGAAGGGTCGGTCGGGCGACTGTATATATAAAAATAAGTAGGGACGGTCATGGCTATGAGCGTGGCATATGAGACAAACTTGTTCATGATTGCAAGCAACATAAATAACCAAAACGCAAAGAACACTCTACTAAACAAACTCTTAAATATCAACTGTCTTCTCGTCTTGTTCACTGAATGATAAAAATAAACTTACTTTTCAACTTTAAGTTGAAATACTGTTATCAGAACAACCTGTCGCCTCTGTTGTTTTCCAGAGGTGTCCTGAAGATTGGGGAGGGGATACCAATCCCATTTCGCAATTTTTTTTCCAAATCCCTCTTTGCAATTCTCAAATTCCATTCCCATTTATGATTATTAACATTTTTTCCCATTCCCAGTGACCAAATCCCAGTCAAGGTTTGGCTTGAACCCCATTTTCCCAGGGCAAAACTTGCCAGTTCCAATTCCCATTTTACCCCTTCAGGACCCTCTCAACAAATCACAAACAGAACATCCTACCAATAAAGAGAAATCAATAAAGAATGTGGTTGGCTGGTAATTGTTGACGTTGGACATGTGTTACTTTGGAGACCCAGTTATATCAAACAGATTCCAGAGCGACTAAAGAAGACATATACATTGATCAATTGTTTGTAAATATGATAAGTTTGGGCATTGGTTTGAAGGAAATGAATAAATACTAACTTCTGTCTTCTTTTTCAAAGCAGCGTTACTCAGAAAAAAAATCTGAACCCATGACGGGTTTTGACGGACCCACGACATTTGAAAACTGATCGGGCGGACGCTCTATCCACTGAGCTACAAGGGCTCTTAAGAGAGCAAGGTCATTTCTTAGGTTATTATAGACTTGTGAACAGAATCCTTTGTCTCAAACAAGCCCCCATACACGATGATTTAAAAATCATCGTCCTAGCCATCATTGTATTGGTTGGTACAATAATCTATGAATATAACCATAAGTTTGGTTTGATAAGGAAGACAGAAGTTAGTATCTATTATCAATTGATGGAAGATACAGGATGCTAATTTATTTTTATGAAACACCAAATGCCATCCATTGTAATGACAGAGAAGGATGGAAGAAATGTGTCATGGAAAGCCGGTTAGTCTCGACCTGATGATGATGATGATGATTTTAAAAATCTGAATTATTTATAATCTTTGGTCAGTCAGTACGCTTTACACCTTTTTCCGTCTGCAAGCACATATCAGGTTATCAGGTTAGAATTGGTTTAGCTTGTTTAAAACTGGTTTTTGATTAGTCGGCGTGGTTACCGCAGCTGGTAAGATCTCTGCTTTTGGGTTCGTTATAGTATTAGCACGCAGTACTATAAAATTTGTGCTCGAATTCGAAACTATTTGTTAGCTACAATCTTGGCAGAAACTAATGAAATACTCTCCAAGATATACCATTTCACCGCTTGTAACCCCCTCCCCCCAACAATGTTGGAATGCTGAGCGCAAAAAAACGTTTTGTTACATTTTGCGCAATTCTCTAGCTTTTGACTTTTGTACAGAATTTTAAATCGATTTTTTTACCAACATTGTCTAGGGGGTAGAGTTTTAAAATATTTTTAGCATTTTGTGTTAGGTGTTTCATTCACTTTTTGCCAGGATTGTAGTTTGTTCTGACAAGGCCAAATCGAAACTGAAAGATGAAACCTGTCAGGTGTAAGGCCTGGAGTTGTACTATAATAAAATATGCAGCTGTCTTATGGCTGCTAACACCCAGGCTCACCATAACTAAAGTATTCATAGGGAAGTTAAGGAGTTATGCCTGCTACCAACGTGGGATTTTAGGGCCAACTTTATCATAACTGCAGATAAATTGCATGAGAATGTGCATTTGAATAAATATCGCATATTTTCTTTGAAGCTTTTATTGTGGTAATAGTTGTGTTTTTTCAGTTCTTGAAAATCGTTCTTAAAAGAAGCTCGAAGCATGAGCAACATACGAATTTATACATAGCTAACAAAAATGAACAACGACTGACAAAACCTAATTTGAATATTTGGACTTAATGTTTCAAAGTCTTCAAAAAGGTAGAGAAGTAGCCCTGTGGAAAAGGAAGGATAATTATAGCAGCATTAGACCAGAATAGAGCATTGCATAACTTATATGCTATACCCTTGCTAGCACAATCTATAGCCGAGTATAGATAGTGTAAAAAACCAAGTTGTTGCACGGGGCAGTGTCGGGCATTTCCCCTGGCTTTTGAGTCAAACAACAACAATTACGTTAAATTTTTATCATCTCTTATTACAGTTATTCATTAAATTAACTACAAATTCGCTGTAAAAGCATAAAATGTTACATAAGGAATATTATATTAGCTTTAAAAAACTTTTCATAGACAAGTAAAAACAAGCGATATAATCTCCCGACGTTTCGGCGACTTCATGACACCATTATCAAGGGTACAAATGAGAATAAAATTAACAAATGCGAGTTCAAGAGTTATAACTAATTTACATAGCGGAAGTGGCTACACAAATACTTTAGCACGGATAGAATTCGCATTTATTAATTTTCTCATTTTTACCCTTGATAATGACGTCATGAAGTCGCCGAAACGACGGGAGATTATATCGCTTGTTTTTACTTGTCTATGTATTCACAAGCACATTTTGATTTAGTTGATCTCAATCCGACTTCCTTGATCAACAAAACCACTCTTTCTGTCAAGTTCCGAGCTGCCTCCTCAAGTGATAAATAAATGTAGACTTTAGTCACTTAGCTAAATCGATAAAGATGTATATTATTAATATTATTAAATTATTAATATTATTACTGAAAGTATGCAGATCAAACCTGCTGGTGAAGAAAGTACAGTGAAACAGCAATCTGAAATGGCAGACTCCAAAACTGATGAAAACTTGGGCAGAAATTAACAACTCGATCTGTGTCAGTGCTCATAAAGTTGATAACCTAAAATGGCCAGAGGTGATTTTCAAACAATTGATGTTACTTACCAGTTAATCAATCTCTATATAAACTATTCAAGTTTTGTAAACGATAACAGCTAGTTAATATTCATAACTATAAGAAAGCTGATGATCTGAGAAAAAATATACTTTGATTTCAATTTAATAATTATTAATATAATCATACATAATTCATATGTTGAGAAGTTTTGAAGAGTAATGGTAAAAGGGCAATGCTTGTGGGATGTGGCTATAAAGATGAACTCGAGTATAGATAGCACAAACGTGCTAGTAACTAACTTGAAGCCACTATATTGGGCACTATGGCCACGTTGGTAGCGGGCGTTACCCCTTCAAACTACCATAAAAAATAATGCCTCATATGCTGCTTTCCATCCTTAGTAAAATACTAAACTGCTACTGCTACTGCTAGGATTAAACTTGCACTGGATTGGTGTTCCATCCTGTGTATGGAGAGTTAAGAGATTCTCAATATCTTAACACTTAAGAAACTGGAAACGAGCATTTTTAAAATAAACCAAAAGGATGATTTTAAGCTTTTAGAAAATCTTAGGAAAAGGCAGGGGTTAAAAAAACTAAAGCTAAAAAAAATCTCCTTGAGTGACAGACGAGTCTCTGACTTCCCCTGGATGGGACACTATGCCTAATTAATCATCTCTTCCTCTCCCTTAGCCATATACCCTCCACAACCTTCTTTCTCATCCATGTAGTACCTATGTCGCAAATGGGGCCTCGACTAGGAAATTCCATATCAAAGTTTATCATCTGTTTCCAGGTTGTTTCCCATGTTAGTCCAACGTCTTTCAGTTCTGACTTGACAGATCTCTGCCAAGTCAATTTGGGCCTGCCCCTCTTGCACTCCCTTTGTGGGGTCCACCTTACGTAGTGCCAACCTTGCCAAGTTACTGTTCAGCTTCCTCAGTACATGATCCAGTCATCTCAATCTGCTTCTCTTAACACACATAGAAACTGGTTCCATGTTTCAGTACTTGGGTAAGTCTTTGTTTCTTATTTTGTCTTGCAAGAAAATTCTCCAAATGTGTCACAAACACTTTGTTCTGAATGTATCTAGTTTTCTTTAAAGTTTGTTACTCTAATTTCCTGCATTGAAAGGATGGAAGCTGAGCCAGCTTTGGTGAAAAACAAGGGCATACTAATGCAACTGGCAAAATCGCTGACTATTTGAACATTTTTACTGCCTGGCAGAGATTTGCAGGAAAAACAGGAGTCATTACAAAATCTCTTTAAGAAAAAAAATAAAATAAAATGAAACATGCTATCTACTTTCAGAATATCTCTCCCAACATCAAATCCTATTAATAATAATAATAATAATAAGTAAGTTCTTAAAATGCATTTTACAATAGTCTCATTGCTTTTACATAAAAACTTATAACAAACTAAAAACTCATAAAAAAATAAAAGCGATTTTAAAAAGGTGTGTCTTGAGCCTAGTTTTAAAAGAATCTAGTGTCTCTAAATGTTTAATAAAATCAGGCAGTTTATGCCATTCAGTTTATTCCATAGTTTATTCTATTGACAACCCTGTAACAGATGTTTCATTTTTTATGTCTTTATCCCTGACTTCTATGTCTGAGATCATAAGGGGTTTTAGTATCTAGTTGAATCTAGTAATAATGCAACTTACCTCTCCTGAGGAGAACTCTGATAGGGAAGTGGAACTGACTGACAGAGCTTTTTGGTAAACAATAGTTATAACTGCTGCCCTGATCTTAAGGCGAACTTTATTGACCTATAAACAAAAAAAATGGAATTAAGCTGGCATGCTGTGTATATATTTTAATCTGCTATTCAAGATTGACAAAAGTGCTCTCTTCATTTCAAGTTGGGCATTACTTTTAGGGGAAGACATTATTTTGAAGGTCCACTGATTTTCGATTGCTTATTCATCAATCTATCACCACCCATCTATCCATTAATTGATCAACCCATATGCATCATTCCATCTTTCATTTATACAATTGTATGTTTATTCATTACTTCATCTATCTATCCACACAACCATTAGTAAGTATCAAAAATATCCCCATTCATCAATCAATATCTATTTAATCAATATTATTAAATGCATATAAACGTTCAACTTCTACCCCTCTATTCACCCACAGACCAATCAACAGCCATCCATTCATCAATCACTCCAAATGCACCATTGATTGATCCATATTTATCAACCCATCCACACAATAAATCTGCTCATCCTCCATCAATCCAATAGCATCCACTTATTCATTTGTCCATCAACCCATATGCATCCACCAATCCATTTGTATCATTCAATCTATCCATTCATCCATCAATCCAGATGTATTCACCTACTATCTATTTGGCTTAATGCCCAGCAATCCAAATGCATCTGTTAGTTCATCAGTCCAAAAATGCATCCAAATGACTTTCAAAAGGATCAACCAATCCATCCATCAAAATAAATGCATCCACCATCTGACTTTCGTTTATTTCTCCAACCATCCATCCAACTGCTTATGGCTCCATTCACTCACTGATCAGTATATATGATCCATCATCAATGAACACTAACTTCTCAATCATGGCACTTACCAAATAATTAAACTGGGAATTTACCAAAGCACTGAACAATGAAGAAAGTATTAAACCAACAGCATAGTAGTATCCATTTTCAATTGGCTCCTTAATTAAAACAAAACAATATGTTCACAATGTTAGTCGAAGCAACATCACTATTATAATAATAATAATAATAATAATAATAACAATAATAATAATAATAATAACAATAATAATAATAATAATAACAATAATAATAATAATAACAATAATAATAATAATAATAATAGTTGCGGCCATAGTTCATTGGAAGTTATGTGAGAAATTTGGATTTGAAAGAGGCTCAAGATGGTATGATCATAAGCCGCAGCCGGTGCTGGAGTCGGATAAGGTCAAGCTGTTGTGGGATTTTTCAATCCAGACAGACCAGCAATTGGAGCACAATAAGCCAGACATTGTAGTGTTTGAAAAGCAGCCAAGAACATGTTTGATTATAGACATAGCTTGCCCATTTGACACAAGGGTTGTAACTAAGCAGGTAGAGAAATTTGACCGTTACAGTGATCTAAAGCGAGAAATTAGACGTCTCTGGAAATGTCGGAATGTTCAGATAATACCAATCATTATTGGAGCCCTGGGTACAGTGCCGGAAGGCCCTAGAAGATATCTGAATGCGCTCGGACTAACATATTCGTTTGATCTATTGCAGAAAGCTTGTCTGCTTGGAACACCTAGAATTCTAAGAAAAGTTCTAGACACTTAAGGGATGAGTATTAATGGGATAAAACATTTGACAGTTAGTAATAATATAGACACCTAAGATCACAGGAAGTGATTTGATGTTCATGTATTTCCAGTATCAAGCTATGTGTACTGTGTATTCCGAAATAATAACAATAATAATAAAGACTTAATTGTAGCATTTCCCTAGTTAAAATGGCTCTCTATCTACAATTGGCATTTAAAAGTTAATGCATTAAACAAATAAATCAAAAAACAAAATTAATTACTTAAATACCAAAACAAATTAAATGGATTTAAATAAGAGTTAGTTAATTAAATAATTGATAGGTCAAACGTTATCTTTAAAAGATGAGTTTTAAGAAGTTTCT
>JANCMA020032897.1:0-16638 GCA_024336925.2 Zoanthus solanderi
TATTGTTGTTACACATATCAGATATCAGAATTGTTTAGATATCATATTTTAAGGACTGATAACCTAAGGTCCGCTCACGTTTAAAGTGCACCCCCGCCCTCCCCGCAGGAAAAGCTGCGTACGCGCCTGAAGATTACGGTTCTTATGAAATACTGTTCAGGTTAAAATACAGGTTTTTGAAGCTGGAAAAGTTACACAAATTAATCAGTTTATAAACAAACCGTAGCAATTTTTCTTTTCAACAAACTCATCCAAAAAAATTGGTATATTGTCCTGGGCGGGACTTGAAGCCACATCTCCCTGTTTTCTAGTCAGCATGCTAACCACTGTTCAGGTTTAGAAAAAATTTTATTATTCTCAAACTTACAGATTAAATCAATCCCTGAAAGGTTTGAAACAAGACCATGGCTTAAACATTTACCTTGGGTTGGTGTTAATCGGCTTCTGAGCAAATGGGCCTTGGTTATCTAAATGAAGCCACAATTCATGAAGGGTTTTTTACAACGGAAATTTTTTTACCTTATGAAATATTTTTCAGGCCTTAACGGCAATAAGTAAGTATGAACTTTAAAAACCTTTGCCCAAAACAGTTTTGTATGCGGTCAGTCAGTGTAAATGTTAGATAAAACAGCAAGAACTTAATATTGGGCTTTTAAAAGTTTTATACAAATGGCTACAGTACTGACTGTTCCTTTAATGCTGGTAATTTTAAAGGAGAACATTGCAAGTTTTGAATTTTTGTTCAGAAACCTTATCCATTACCATGCTAATTTCTTGATAAAAAAAAGTCTTGATCTCTTTTCATGGTTTTATCTTTGCCCTTTACTTTTTTACTGATTACCTTCAAGTTCCATATTTCAAATAAAGAATATGTAAACAAAATAGCTGCAACTTTTGACTCGCAAACCTTATCCGTGCTGATTTCTTTCTTATTCTACACGAGGGACTTAAACTTGGTTGCCGGGAAACTGACTATCCTTGGATCAGCGATATTAGAAATGTTTTTTTTTTTTTTTTTTGCAAGTTTTTATGCCAATTGTTTCCCTTTTATGTGGTCAGTAATATCACTTGCAAGGAATAAAAACAAAATGTTGGTAAAGAAAATGAATGAAAATACAGGTAAAGAAAATAAATTAAAAAGAATTAAGATGGACGGGGATTTACGATTTTAGATTTGATTTATGTCATCGAAGTATTTTTTGTTTTTTGTCAGTGACAACCTTGAGGCAAGAATGAAAAAGGGATTATTGCGAATTTTGGTGAAAGAAAAACAACCATTTAGGGTGACTGAAAAAGGAACCCTCGGGCTGAGAGATTTTAAATTAACATATACCGCAACTGGGCCGACTATTGACAAAGTAATTTGCAACACTTGTGCAGAATGAAATTTTAAACGTTAACAATTGCTTTCCTAAAACATTTTTCTGATAGATTATAGTTGTCAAACTTTAGGAGTAAAAAAGAATTAAGTAAAGCAAAAAGAACGAGTGAAGAAGCTTGGTAAGCTTTCTCATTTCATAGCAGATTTTAGAAAAAAAACATGCCGAATTTGTTGTTTTTTAGAGATTACATTGACTCAATTACTGCATTAGACAAACAAATCACTACGTTGGGTGATAAATCATTTTGAATCGCTGGTGGAAAACCTTCGAGACCATTTAAGTGAAAACCCTTTCACACTTTAAGTGTGTTATCCACCAACATTTAATTTTGAAATTTAATATTATGTCGCTAATGGTTTCGAGGTACGATTTAATTGACGTAAACAAATGCATTTAAATGAAACTTTGTTATACAAATGAACATCTGCAGTTATAGCACGCTTTGTTGAAGTCGTGCAGATCACAATTCTCTTTTAGACAAACAATTCTCTAATTCTGAAGATTAGATATTTAAAGTTTCAAAATGTGTCAGTAAGTTTTCTTCAAATGATTTATGTGAGTCCCATGCAGGAACCGTGTTTGATCTGGAATTGAGCTTCAAACGAGAGATGTGTAATTAATGCTTAGAGGGCTGTTTAGTGTCTCTGTTGAGAAGTCGAATAAGTTGCATTTTTTGAAAAACTTCTGAAAAGAAGTAATATGTAAACAAGGTGGGATCTTTTTATTTGACTTGTAAAAATCGATTTGTGTAACTGACTTGTAATGATAAATGTTGCTATTTGCTACGTTAAATCATCTCTGCGAGTCATTGACATTGATTTAAGTTTCATATCCTTTTTTGATTCAGCCAGGTGAAAATTTTTTCCATCCAACCTCTTTATACAATACCATCGAAAAATCAGCGACGTATTAAGAGGACATATGAGAAAGACTTATGAATCAGGAAACTGCATCGTAAGTACGTATTTTTCATATTTTTACCATATAGAAATACTACTCTAAAAAAAGGATAGAGGGTGCGTTTCACGCGATCACGACAGGCTCGGTTGAAAGCTGAAATTTTGCAGAATTTATAAGAGAGAAGTCTAAAAGAGAAAGACGTTCATGTCGTCTCAGACGACTTTGACGTGTTGTATAAGAACGAAAAATGATGCGGACGACTTTGACGTCCACACTTCTTAGCCGTCTTTCGTTAAGGGCGTCCAAACGACGACCAAACTCGAATGGCCTTGGCGCGTGTGAAAGTTGAATGAAAATGCACTACCGCACGGAAACAACAAACAAATCTGACTCGGACCTCTTTTTTGTGAGAAAATTTCACGGCCAGTTTGTTTTTGGAGTTAAGGACGTCGCTCCATGAGCAGGAATTTACCCTAGACGTCCATACGGACGCTTGTTAAGGTCGCCTTGACGTCCTCTAGTATATAAATATACAGCCATTCTTGAACGCAAACCTTCGGTGGTTAGATACAATTACTAAGTATGTCGGAAATTTTTCTGGTATTTGAGGAATGTTTGAGTTCACTTGTCGTAAAGTGCACCAAGAAATATCCAACCTGAATTTGGAAATAGAGCCAAAATAAGAGACAAGAGACGACTTCAAAAACTTTTCTGAAAGGAAAATATTTTAATCTTTTGTACATTTATTATAAATTCACAACAAACACCTAAAGGTGAAGGTTCATCTTAGTTAACTCAAGCAATATGGGCCAAGACAACTGCAATTCACAAATTGTCAAGTGCAGACTTAGGAATAGAAGAAAAGAAAAAAAGTAATTATAGAACAGTGAAAAAGTTTATAACTCCATTAACTGACATCTTGACGGAAAAAAATAGTGTCTATGTCTACCGAAGTGAAAGCCATTTGTTTATTATCTTTTGCTGATCATTTTAAAACAGAATAATCTGATGAATTTATTTTAGGTACCGCTTCTTTAACGTTTAAAAAGCTAATATTACAAAACGAAGATATCTTATATGCTCTTACTCTTACATTATATGACTAGAAGAAACTCAATAATAATTCATTATAGATGAATAACAAGATAGCACTGAAGTACCCTTATAGAGACTGTAAGTTTTACTGAAAAATTTGACGGAGCCCCCGACATAAGCTCGCGCCTTTGGCGCTCCTTAGCTCGTTCTAGGCGCAAGCTAGCCGGTTAACCGCTCTAATGCAAACAATACTCCGCGGTTTCTACTCGACCATGGCCTCAAAATACATATAAAATATATATTATATATTTAGACCTTATTGACTCTTGCTTTTGACACCGTCTGCCGTTCACGCTTGCTTTGCAAACTCCAAAAACTTGTTTTTTCTGGTTCACTTCGTAATATAGCTAGTTTAATGGTTATGTACTCATTAATGGTAAAAGCGCAATGATTGTGTGATGTGGCTATAAAGATGAACTCAAGTATAGATATCACAAACGTGCTAGTAGCTAACTTGAAGCCACTATATTGGGCACTATGGCCACGTTGATAGCGGGCTTTACCCATTTAAACAGGTCGAAACAGCTGTCCATGGCTGCTAGCAATCAGGCTCACTAATTTTTATGATAGTTTAAAGGGGTAACGCCCGCTACCAACATGGCCATAGTGCTCAATATAGTGGCTTCAAGTTGGCTTCTAGCACGTTTGTGCTATGCATACCTAGTTATATACTTATGATTATCTCATTGTCAATGTGTGTGATGTTTGAAATTGTTCTTTAGTCATTCTTGTACAGTATTGTTGAGACATACATGTGCAACAGTTGAAATTGATCGTACGAGGAACTTTTAATATTACATGAATACGTGCATCGTTTGGAACTGAATAGTAGATATAATAATAAATGGAAAACGGTCTTCTGTATTTTTACCGTGCACATTGCGAACGTAAATTACAAGATTCAGTAAAGTTTCAACTAGAAACATTTTCACTTTTTTTTTCACAGTCAGCTTGAGCCTGGATGCTTGTTTTTAATTTTCGGCCAATCTGAGCTCTTATAAAGTTGTCAGTCTTATAAAAAAGCACGTACTTTTTTATTATTCTGTTTTTGTTGAAGATTTTAATTTTGTTTTCTTTATCAGTTAACAGTATAGACAAAACGTCTATAAAAATTTACTATTTCCCAGTTTATATATTTTTGATAATTTTGCAGCAATTGCAGTCCAAAAGCTAAATCAGTAAATGTTAAAGAAATCTTTATGTGATTAGTTCAGCAAACACCCACAAAAAACATTTCATATTTCTGATTTATGCTAAACTCGGTTAATATACATTAAAAAGCCTCAAGCAAGTTATTTTCTAGAAGAATATTTCACGCACTCGGCTATTAAGATGTTTATGTTTACTTGCATCGCTTTAATTTTCAAAGAGAAAACATTTTAAAGAAGCTAATTAAATAGCAAAACATACTTTCAAAGTTAATTTAATCAACAGAAAGATAAAAGAGTTAACCGTCTAACGGGTTTGAAGTGAGTGGACTTTTCATGGCATACTTCAGATGTCCGCAACTATCGAAGTAAAAACAAGCTAATTTGCTTTTTAAAAGAAACTTTTAAGTTTCTTCACTAAGAAAGCCATTAAAAACAGCGCAAAAAACTGAAAATATTTAAGTTTAATATCTGGGTTTCTTTGGACCAAATACAAATTTCCTACGTCAGGCTTGCATGCGTGGGTTTGTTCACTTCCCGAAGGCTTCAATCTAGCTTTCGAATAATGGCCAAAACGTTGAACTAAAGTGCTATTAATTGGTACATGGAAGATGTTGTGAAACTGCCAACAACATGTTCTCGTGAGCTGTAATTTCTGTTGAGTTTAGATTTGCAAGATTACGGATTCTTCAAAGTTTCCATTCCTTTTGGCGAAGTTGCAAAATGCTGGCCATGAATTAGGTAACATATTAACTATATAACATATAAACGTACTTTTTGTTTGTTTATTCGTTTCATGATAATTTTTGTTGTCTTGAACGAGCAATTTTATTTTGTGATAAAACAGACCCCCTTTTTTGTTTTGTAAAAACCTTTTTGTACGAACCGGTCAGGCTGAAAAGTGACCAAAATTAAGAACACACCCGAGTCTGAGGAATGGTTGAGAAATATATTTCGTTATGCATTACGGCACAAAAACATGGATTGGCAAATAGAGTTAAATATAATTGGAAATTTTACGAGAACAATTTGCTGAATTCATAATTTTCTCTATATCTACTAAGTATACAGTACACACTTTTGTTATAAGAATCATACTTTTTTTCCCGAGCCTCGCGATTCTTAAAATTTTGACATTTTGAGCCTTATATAATTCTTAAAGAATTCTTAAATAATTGTTTTAAAATAGGTCCTCATTTTGTGGAAGCAGTGAAACCAGAGTGGTCGAGTGATCGAGCCTCAGTATGATTCTTAAAAAACTCTTCAAATTTCCGAAATCTCAGCCTCATGATTCTTATAAAATGGATTCTTACAAAAAAAAGTGTATATACCAAATGATGAAGCTCGCATCTTCTTAGAGTACACCAAACACGTTTGATTAGATTAAAAACATAATAAGAACATTTGAGGCTAAAATCCCAAAAATATTTAAGAACATTCAGCCTCGGCTCAAAAATAAGACGTTCTTTTAAAAAAAAGAGTTTATTATCAAACGCAAATTAATCTTGAGATGTTCAAGTGAATAATTTAGAATACTTAACCTCATTAAAATTCAACGGACTGGAGTACATTATACGAGTTGAACCAGAATGCAAAATTAACAAAGCATTTGCTGGCTATGCAAACAATTCCTGTAAACAATAAATTAAAATATTTAGAAATAGCACCCGAGGTTTCTTTTTAGAGTTAAAGCGAAGACAACAATTCTAAAGTACAAAAGCCCGAGGTTTATAAAACGATTCGTCCATAAAGGACGGAAAAGTTTTCCTCCATTTACTGCAAATCGGCAAAACGCTTCGTGCGCTCTGAATTAAACTACAAGCCAGCATTTGTCACCTATCGTAGACCTGTCAAGTTTCAGTTTTGAAAAGAAGTGAGTATTGCAAAAAAACTTATAACGATTGACAAAACAGGGCCACTTCTTTCGGCCAGTTTGGATTACTGAATTTGGTTTTCAACTTGGCAGTATCAGCTTTTTTTTTTTGCCGCTTAATACACACATTTTTTAAATAAGAATCCTTATTTTTTCCCGCGGCTAGCGATTCTTAAAATTTTGACATTTTGAGCTTTATATAATTCTTAAATGATTTTTAAATATAGGTCCTCATTTTATTGAAGCAATGAAACCAGAGATGCATGTAGTAACGTGTTGTATATAATTTCATAAAAGCAGAGTTTTCAAGTCACATATCAAAAAACTTCATCTTACAACAAAACAAACATAACATGAGAATGTTGTTCAAAGAAGGGATTTTTGTATTTTCATTATTCATTATTTTTAATTTTGGATTAGTATGGCCGTTTGGAAGGCATAATGCTGTGGCTGTAGTTTGTAAAAGCCTTGGTATTAAAGAAAACAGGGCGGAACAATAATACATCCTGAGAGACTAAGTTTATTCTGAGAGGGTTTATATCAGTCAAGTATGGTTTGTTGATGATGTCACAAAATCACTTGTTAAAACTCACATTGGAATATATAAGAAGGATTTCGAAGAATCAGTTTTTAACATGCAATAAATGATAATGCTACATGATTGGCAATGGACTGAAGAATATGACATATCGCCCTTCAAATATTTACTGAAAAATATATCTCCTAACAAATGTATATATATACACGAAGTTCAGCAGTCTAGCACCTTCTTATTGGCATTAAAAGTCTTTTCGAAGCACAATTTGTGACCAAAATCTTGATCAATCATTGATAAAGAGCTTAAGCACCGAAACATTTCTTCACGACGGAGGTCTATTTTCCGTGAGTAGACTGGATCGAGAACGGCGTTTCTGGCGCGAATTTTTAACTTAAGCAGCGCGCGTATTACAACGACGGACGTACGCAGGGTAAAAAGGCGCGAAAACTAACCTTTAAGGGCCCAGTCGTAAACAAACTTTAAATTGTAAAACTGGTTACACGTAAGGCAGAACCTGAAGTAAAAGTGAGTGTTAAAATAATTGTAAGTAAATTATTTACTTACAAAGATTTAGTGACGATTTGTTCGGTGCTTGAAACCATTCCTTTGATTTAAAAAAAAAAAAACTTTGCAGTTCTGATAGACCAGTACGGAGGCAAAAAGCAGTTTGTAGGCCTCCGCGCTGACAGTTCAGTTCCGTTTGGCCTCCGTGACAACAACAACGCCTGAACATTGCTTAAGCTCTCTAATATCTTTGGTTTTCAAAAAACAAAATGTATAATGAAAAATTTCCATGCTGTGGCTAATTCCCAAGTAGGCACTGACAAGAAACATGAAATTAACTTTCCTTTGCCTTACATAAAGTATTACAACAACCCCGCTATGAAAAAACGTTGCCATAAAACCACAATTTATTATGTTTCTTGTTTCAATACACATCGAGCGGGCATGGTTGGCGCAGTTGGTAAGATCTCTGCTTTCCGACCAAAAGGTCCCCAGTTCGATCCTCGGCTCTGCCGAGATTTAAATGTTTGTGTGACCTTCTTTTCTGCTTAAGCCAACTCAGCTAAGCTGCGATGGGTTACTGTCCCGTCTAGGGAGAGGCAAACACTTTCATCCGCTTAACACTGCAGAAACCTCCATGGAACACTTGGCTCGTAAAGGATTTAGCTTTTTTAGCTTTTCGATGCACATCAACGTTGTTTTAACTCGAGAAAACTTTTCGGCCATTTTAGTTGAAGCGATTTGCTGTAACAAGGTTTCGCTGGATTTTTCGTTGGTATTCCTAATAGTCACGGGTATATTCTAGTGCCCTAATCCCTACTACGTCCTCATATACTGATGCCCACGTTCTTACTAAGTTTTATATAGGGTTAGGGTTAGGGCTGTAAATTATGCCCGTTATTATTGGGAATATCATATATGAAGTATGTTTACCGGATGTTTGCATATTTAATTAGGTCATGCATACATGGGATCACGTGACTAGTGGAATGTAGAAGCTTTCCAACCGTTTACTGGTACCAACGTTCATAGTTCCCGAAGTTATACGTCCGTACAAACTTTCATCCAGATCAATGAGACACAGCAAGCCGATCACCAGCACTCACTTATTTTTTAAAAAAACAAATAAACTGCAACTGCAACAATACTGTACAATAAAGTCAATATACATGTATTGTCGCATCTCCTTCAAAATTTGTGTTCGGTCACCATATATGTGTTAAAATTATAAATATAATGGCATTTAAAATGTTTACAGTTAAGAACAAAATAAGAATATTTTGAGCCTTAAGCAAAGTTTGAGTGGCTCTTATAACTGAAAAAGTATACTTTTTTTTTGTTTTTGTTTTCCGCAATCTAAAAGTTAAAAAAGAAAATCCTTTTATTGTTCCCAGCGAATATAGGCCATGCGTTTTCTTCCAAGTTAAATCAGATTAAATAATTGCCCTTAACTTTAAGCAAAATGGAGCATTGATTTTCTCTGCCGGCTTCCTGATTCACTTCTTATCAAAACCAAAAAATCAACCTTCACGATACTTTAAAACAAGATATATAGTTTACTTGGATTATGACACTTTCGGTTTCCTCATGAATTGATTAAGCGTCAGTTTGACTAGACTCAGCTCACTAAAATCTTGATTGCCTTTCAACTCATTTATCTTTTATCAAAGCTTAGACTGTGTATGACCGACGTTAGAACTAGAAAGTACAGTAATTATGCAGATGAGCCGTTTAAACTTGTATTATTAGCGCTAAATATACTCGAAATTAAGAGCCTTTTTATAGACTAAATTTTCATATTATTTTGACAAAAAAAATTATAACAAAGATTTATTAAAACAATTGACACGTCCAAAAATAACTTTGAGCAGACCAATCTATATGCAGATATATTTAAGCTTTTATTTTAGGGTCGTTAGTTTTGCGTCTTTTAGCTAGGCAAAAGTGAAAGACTATATCTGAAAAGAATGGTTACCCGGCTTAATTCACGGGAACGGCGAACCTTTCTCAGTTCGCGTTTTATAGCGCTGAAATCAAAACATGAAACAATGTCCAATTTCTCAGGTTATCTAAAAAACTAAAAAACAAGCTTGAAAAAGAAAAGTTGCTAACGATAGTTAAACTCGCGCGTGGCTATCCTATATAACCTATTGAGTCGTGCTAGTCGCAGATGTTGAGAAAAGGCCAATTTGTTTTTATCTACATTTATATTTATTTATCTTTTATAATTAGCTGTGGCTACGCAAGCTAGCAATTGACTATACTAGTTAGCATGGAACAGAAAATATAAAAATAAACAAAAGAACATATGAAGAGGTACCTTTTTATGTTTAATTGTCTCTCAGCAGACAGATAATCTGCACAAAGGCACTGCTGCGGTCACCATTAAAAGTTATATGCGAGTCCGGCCGTGAGCCACTCGATACAATTTTATTTGTGTGCAGTTTTCAAAAAAGGGAAAAAGTTACCAAAACAGAAAGGGAGAATGAAAGACTAGCAAGCCAATCAGGGTTAATAATTGACTTAGTAAGTAAGCCACTACTATTGGTTTTAAAAAGGTGTTTGGCAGGTTCTAGAGCTCGAAATTTTTAAAATACGGAATACTTCATGTTAAAACTGCTAACTTGGAGCCTATCAGCTTATATTTTTTAGTACAAATCATTTTTTCAAAATATATTAAGTGATCAGTCATTCGAACTACATACATTAAGGGAAGAGACTTTGTACACAGTGTCTTTGTCATGCAGTTTTTCTTGTTTAACTAGCGCACCCTCTTGAAAACTTATGTTTCCGTTTTTAAACGTCAAAAAACTAGCATGTTTTAGTTGTAAGTGACCTTCTGTGGTGAATTTTTCTCGTACCTTCTCTAAAGATGATTAAGATTTATTGCCTTTTAAAACTGTCTGACAGATCCGAGAGACAAATTTTCAACATTTTTCATTATCTGACTAAGGCAGCTGTTAAACTACGAGATGTTATCTAGACTATAGATTTCCCAAGACATTTTTACTGTATTCCGCTATTGAATCTGTGGAGAATGTACAAAGAAGTACAGGCTCAATACGAAACATGTATACATAAGAAAAAAAGCTCGTCTGATATACCTAAATATCATTTTGTTTTATTAGCACTAAGCTTTCTTTTATAACATCATGTGAAAATATTAGTGTAACAAAACATATTCAAACAGCTGCGATTTTGCGAGTGAAATAGTCAATCAGCGCTCTTGAAAAATCCGAAACCCCAAGATTCATCTAGACGTATTAAAACAAATCAACTTGTTGTGTTGATTAATGTTACTGTATCTTGCATTATTTTTTCTCTCTTGGCAAAAGCATGCCTAAAGGAGCCATTTTCCAAAGAGCTTTTGATCAATTACCGTTCAGTGCTTTTAATTGCTCGTAAAAGCCAAGAATTTAATGTCATTACTCTCGCTCTAATTGATAACACGATAAATTAAAACTGTATGGAATGACAGATTTGCAAGGCTGACGGCCTTTATTAAGAGGAATTTTGTTATATAATTTGCTATTCACTTAAACGCAATATCCCACGCACACAAAAAAAAAATTCGCAAATTTTACTTCGAACTTCTCTTTCTTGTCGATTGAAGCTAATTTTTATTGAAATTAAGGTACAATATTCACTGATATTTTATTGCCTTAGAGTAATTCTTACTTTAGACTGTTTAGCCTTTAGGATAAGCGTTTTTGAAAAATTAGGTTAATAAAACATCTTTGCAACTTACACTAAATAACACTTGACGCAGACACTAACTGACTAAGTATTCTTCTGTCTATCCATACAGGCTGTTGGCGCTGGGAACCAAAATGGCAAAAGTTAGTAACTCTTCGAATGTGGATGGAAATCCTTGGACAACTCCAACAAATTCAAGTGTACGTTCTTATGCCATTCACATCTGGGAAGAACCTGTTTGGTTTACCATCCTTCGGATTGCGCTCACGTCCACCATCGCATTGGTTGGGGCACTGGGCAACTTGGCCGTTTCTTATGTAGTTACAAAACGGCCTGAGATGTGGACAGCGGTCAACCTCTACATTCGGAATCTATCCTTGACAGATCTTGGTGTTCTGCTAATCAACTACCCACTAGCAGTGATGAAAGAGCGTTATTTCAACACATGGCCATTGGGTGAGTTCTTCTGCCGTGCAATATACCCTGGTACAGATGCCATATTTTGTGTAGCCATATGGACCATCGCCTGCATTGCAGTGGAGAGATACAGGGCTGTATCACGGAAAAGCACTTATTATCATGGCTCCCTGAAAACGGCGAGAATAGCCATCCTTACCTTGTGGATTGCGTCCCTAGTTTTTACTTGTTTGCCGCTGTACATGACGGTGGAGTATCACCAGGTCGCAGGCGGAATTTTTAAATGCAGTTTTGTTTGGCCCGATATCAATACGGGCGAGTACGCCGTGTTTTCACAGTATGCTAAAGCTTACACCTACTGTATATTAATCTTTACTTACATTCTACCTCTATCGATTATTTTATGGACGTACATGAATATTGCTAAAACAATAGCGCGGAGCTCTAAATTCCATTTTCAAATGCTGAACCAATTCTCGGGTGAGCAAAACTCTGCCCGACAACTCATTCTGAAAAGACTGAGGCAAAACTCAAGGGTGAAAAGGCTACTTACACCAGTGGTGTTAGTATTTGCTTTAACACTACTTCCTCTATATGTGTTGAAAATAATGCCATACATCTCTCTGAAGTTGTTCTACTTCAAGTATATCTACCTTGTGGTCAACGTGAGCACGTTGCTTGTAGTTCTCAATGCAGCCGTAGATCCTGTTATCTACTGTCTGGTCAGCGATAACTTTCGCAACGCTTTCAAGTCTCTCGTATGGGCACATCGGAAGAAGTACAAGAGACGCATACGCAAAGACAAGCCTTCTTTCCAGCTCAGTGGGAGATCCGTAGCACAAGGAAGCCGCTTTCAGAGGAGAATGACCAACACGACGAGCCTCTTTTCAAGTAAGGAACAGCTTAACAAAGACAGTTTTAAACTATCAACTCAGCTGTAAGCAGAGCAGTTGGCGATTCCGAATAGGTTGGGGAATTCGAGACTTGAAAATGTTTAAAAACATTTTGTGAATACCAGACAAGGAGTAAGCAGGGATATTTCCTTTATGAAAGGAAAAAGGGGTTTGGGTGAGTACCAGGGGGGCTTGACTGGAGGCGAACAGGGGGTTGGGAGAAGGGGATAAGCCTGAATAAATTGTGCTCGGCAACTTTTGAGCAACTTTTGGAGAAACCATTTTCCATTCTAGCAACTTCTGAATTTCGGAGCAACTTTGAGCAATTTCGCATTGATTTATCTTATAAAAATTACATTTTGTAAGGAAACGTCGTATCGATGCTAAGCAGAATACGGGGTATCTAGAAGGCATATATGCATGTTGCTCGATGTTGCTCATATATATGTCAAGCGTCGTCCCAAGCCATCTTCGGTTCACTACCTGGTCAACCAGGCTTTCAAACCTCGATATATCCCGAAGATATACACTTCAGATTAACTGATAGTGAACTTTCGTAAGTTCCAATTATTCAAAAAGAGGGATTATTGAAGATATTAAATAATATTTATATGACATATTAAGGTAGCAAGCTTTAATGACAAACCTTTTTTGTTTTTTTTCAAAATTTTAGCAACTTTTTGAGTTTAAAAAGAACAACTTTTTATGATTTTACGAGCACAATCTATTCAGGCCTAGCAGGGGAAAAGCAGGAAGTTATCCTGCTAAGTTTACGGCAAGCAAGTGAGGAATAAAGTTTTGCTTTAACGTAATGACTGACGTTTGCGGGTTGTGCCCAATTTAGCTACCATCATTGCCACTCTGAGGTGTCCAGGTATTGTTTAGACTGAGTTTCTACCTTCGGTTTAACTAAAACAACGTTATGTATGATGTTCGCGGTGCACCGATATCGCAGAAGTCACTTCAACAGGAATCCAACCGTGACGGTCCCACCGAAATGAACTGTTTTAGAAGCGCTGCAACACTCATCTAGCGACTGATCGATTTATTGAGCTAGGGGTATATATTTGAAAAGAGAATAATTTATTCAAGGGGCAGGAATGCAGATAATAGACTAATGTTCCTGTAATAAAAGAGCAAGTTTATTTTTTGCACAGTAGAATGTTTTGTCCTGTGGTACCAATTAGACACAATCAGTTGCCTGATGAGTTGCAACAAAACATTGCTGCGGCATTCTTCAGTTTTAATTAAAAGGCATATCGAAGGACAGATGGTTAAATCTTACTAATTTTACGCATTTTATGCCATGTAATTTCTAGCTTTAATTCATAATTAGCATTCGATAGATGTATTGACATTGTAGCTGAAAAGCCCAGCCAATGGGGACTTCAATAAAGATATGTATGTATGTATGTATGTATGTATATATGTAATTGCAATACCTCTTAAGTTTTATACCTGCCTTAAAAGAATAAATAATGGTTAAAATTAACTAACTCTGTATGTAAATAAAAGAATAGATATTCTGACTGTTACTATATGTACAAAGTAGTTCTAATGGAAAACAAAGTTTTATATAGACAATAAAAGTACCACCGTTAGCCGGTTTGAATTATTAATCGTGACAGTGTTCAATTCTGCCGAGTAGGTTTGGGCATGAGTTTAACAGCCAGTTCTGATCTCGATTTGTGGACTGGCTGGCTATAGATGATTTTGTGAACGTGCGGTACATTGGTAGGCGGTAGCCAACCTATCATTATGCGTGTGACAAAAAGTGCATGAATGACCGCATGGTTTTGGAAGAGAGTTTATAGAAGTGACTGTGTTTTCTGCATTTGGGAATTTTTACGAGAAAACGAGGTAGGTTCAAAAAATGTCGTACGCTGATTTAAACAATCAGAATTGACAAAGTAGCTGTGTCTGTGGAAATCCGAATTATTGGTCATGCTAAACTGTCGAACGCACTTTCCTGATCTCTCGGATCATTTATTGCCTTTCATATGATTTTTAATATTCACTGATTAATTTTTCTCAAAAATAAATTCAAAGATTTTGAATTACGTTAAAAATTTTAGTTGAGTTTAATTTCAATGAATAATATTAATAGCAAATTCAATAAGTTCGCAGCATTTCACTTTCTATTAGAAACTTCTAGTTTATACACTTATAGTTGAAAAAGTATACAAGCGTTTTACAAAGCTAGATCTAAAGCGGGTCGGCTGTCGATAAAGGCTATTTGCCTTTCTAATGACTTTTATATGTCGTTTTATCGGTTCTTTTCGGGAGTAGTAATAAAGCCAAATGTCTTCTCATGCGGAAAAACAACAAAACACCCTTTTTCTTGTTTTAATACTCTGATAAAATATGGGTTTTTGACCAATCAGTGCGCTCATAGGATTTTATCTATATTATTATAATATGAAATAATGAGCAGCTATTACAAAAGGCGAACGCTCAAAACATCCAGCTCCTTAAGCCACTTACTGCGTTGATAAATACTTTCTATGCTAGGCTAGCGTTATCTAACATAATCTATCTACAATTTATAATATATCTTTGGTGTTTCACACCTTTAATGTACTAAATATAGTAACTATAGACATTAACCGTTGATCACGCACCCCGTCATTTAGAGTGAGACACACCTAAATTGGCGAAGAAGCAATAATACATATAAGTGAATCTGATATAACATATAAATCAATAGACAGAGAATGAACAAACGAAGGAACTGAAAGAATCAGCCGTCCAATCAACTAATCAATCAAAGAATCATTAAAAATTATGAAGAAAAGGACAAAATGAATGCCGGAATAAACAAATGAAGGATGAATGAATGGATTTCATTATATTCATTCATTATTGTAATGAAAGGATAATTGGTTGAATGAATAAACGAACGACCTGTCGCGTAACCACCTTTAAATGTTCAATTAAAAAGTTAGTTAATACCGAAAGTTTAAAAAAAGGGCTGACCAAAATGTGTCGGCAGGGCTTGAGTTGTATATCCTTGTAGGAATGTTTGACGTATCTGTCTTCTTTTAGCTCTTACACCTCCTCACATTTCTGGCTATACCTGCTAACTTTCAAAGTGAACACTTCATTTGAAATGAATAAATGATGATACATTTCTAGCCATCTCTGATTTTTGAAGTCGAAACTGAGCAATGGAAGTAAGGGCGTGTGTGTAAAACATGTTCATGTTATCATCTAGAAATCAGGCCATCTCACTCCATTAAGGTTACAGGATTGGAGAGAGGTATGTTTGACGACGAACAGGCCAGGTCGCTCATTTTCGTACTCAGGGCCTAGCGATGACTTAATTACAGAAAACTCAAAACTCAGGTTGGGCTACCTGTGCGAGCATACGCAGATATATTCCAAACCTCATGTTCAAATGGCGCCGTTGCTACCGTCTTTGCTAGCATTTGATTTTCCTTCTTCTGGAGACGTCAGAGATGACACGTTCCCAAAACTGTATGAGCAAAAACATACGAGTCATTGCCTGCAAATTGGCAGAATTTTGCGAAACCATTTCATCAAGTTTTTTTTATCTGCATTGTTTTAAAGTTTTCGAGTGGTTTTCTACTTTGCCTTCCTAAATTGTCCAAGCAAAAATAGGTGGTACATTAAATATTCCCTCCTATATTTTTGCCTTTCCTTTAGAATGTCCCTTCCAATTCTTGTGTTTGCATTCACAGTTGGTATACATACTTCTTGCATCTGAAATAAACAATCCAAATTTTCAATAATTTTTTATTTTTTACAGTAGAAAGTAAATCTTTTTGATCCTTTACAATAGCAATAACAACACCAATAACAAAAACAACAACAACAATAATAATAGACTTAAAAATTATTTTTAGTATACTGATATGGGAATTATAGCATTTTATAGAATTCCTTATTATTAACGTAGAAGTTTTTTGGTCATATGACTTTTTTGAACAGTTTTAAAGATAATGATTTTATAGCGATAGGTATTTGATATTTTACTGTAAATAGTTTGGTTTCCTTTTAGACAAAATAGGTTACGATGGGCGCCCTATACAGGTCATAGATTTTGCATCCATACCTTTTAGTACTATATAACAATAACAATAACAACAACAACAACAACGACAACGACAACGACAACGACAACGACAACGACAACGACAACGACAACGACAACGACAACGACAACGACAAC